>MU678459.1:13549-31619 GCA_026770625.1 Nicotiana glauca
TCAGTCTAGAATATGCATGTGAGCCACACGACAAAGTCAAGTTATAGTCCTCAATTCCAATTATTAGGAAAATATAGTTTAAGTTTTTAAAACCTTAGGAATGTGACTAAGCATTTCGAAACAATGTTTAACTCAGGACTGAAATTATATAACTTGCTAAGCATCATGGAAGTAGTGATAATAATCCCTAAGGGATTCAAATAATCGGCATACGACCCAGATATATCATAAAAATCCAAGTAGGATGTTTACCAATAAATCTATAGTCAAGAACACAGTATGAACATCACTCGGGACGAACTAAGCTATAGTCCCCAATCACAAACGATCCCGCACTCCTCATAAAGTACGTGTCTCGCCTCAATAGAGCGTCACAGTGTGATATACCAGGGTTTCAAACCCTCAGATCATCATCTACATCTATTACTCACCTCAAACCGGCCACAAGTCTAGTCCGTTATGTCTTTTCCTCTCGAATAAACATCCTCGCGCGCTGAATCTGATCAAAACCACAAGGAATACGTTACAATAGACTAATGGAACATAACCCAATCGAAAGAACTCGCAAAAACACCAAAAATTACGAAGTTGGCAAAACCCGAGCCCCGGGCGCACTTCTCAAAAATTTACGAAATTTACATCACCGGATTCCTCGTCTCGCCACGAGTCCGTACATATAAAATTTACCAAAATCGGAGTCTATTTGACCCTCGAAATTCTATTTTTACATTATAACCTCTCAAGCCCTAACTTACCCCATTTTGGTAAATTTCCACTAATTTCCGTGATAAATCTATCATAAACTCGAATAATCAGGCCAAGGAGCTTACCTCCAATCGATTCTCAGTCAAAACCCTCGAAAATTCTCGCCCAAAGCTCTCCAAGTCGCTCAAAAAATGGTGGAAACTACCTCTTGCTCGCGGATAAAATATAACATTTAAAACCCTTCTGTCCACAGTGACTTTCGCTTCTGCGGTCCCGCTTCCGCTTAAGCGGGACCGCTTCTGCGGCCAAAAATCCGCTTATCCGGTTCTCACTTAAAAAACTAATTCTTCACTTATGCGACTCAAACTCCGCTTCTGCGGTTCTCTCAAAACCATTTCTGCGGTAAAATGTCCGCTCCTGCGGACCCGCTGAAGCGACCATCTTTCGCTTATGCGGAATTACCCTAGACCATGCCTGATCGCTTCTGCGACCCCTTACCCGCTTCTGTGGAGCCGCTTCTGCGGTCCATTTTCGCAGAAGCGGAAATACCAGATGACAGCAACAACAGACCTGAAGCAAACTTCAAAAACTCTCGTTTAACCACTCGAATTCACCCCGAGGCCCCCGGGAGCTCAACCAAAAATACTGACACACCCTAAAACCTCATTCAAACTTGTTCCAACCCTCAAAACACATCAAACAATGCTAAAACCATCAAATCACCTCGGATTCAAGCCTAAGTTTCTTAAAAACTTCCGAAATATGCATTCGATCAAAAATCCGACCAAAACACCTCCGAATGACCTGAAAATTTGCACACATATCCAAAATCACCTGACGGAGCTACTGAAACTCTCGGAATTCCATTCCAACCCTCGGATCAAAATCTCACCTATCAACCGAAATTCGCCAATTCATGCCTAATTCTACACCGAACCTCCAAAATAACATTCCGATCACACTCCTAAGTCACAAATCATCTCCCGAAGCTAACCGAATCACCGGAATTCACATCCGAGCCCTCTAACCCATAAGTCAACATCCGGTTGACTTTTTCAAATCAAGCCTTCCTTAAAGAGACTAAGTGTCTCATTTCCTATCCAAGCCAATCCAATTCGACTCCATCACAACCAATGTCGATAATGAAATATGAAGAAGCATTAAAAGGGGGAAACGGGGCTGTAATACATGAGACGATGGGTCGGGTCGTCACATCCTCCCCAACTTAGACAAACGCTCGTCCTCGAGCGGGTCAAGAAACATACCTGAAGTCTCAAATAAGTGAGGGTATCTGCTCCGCATCTCCTGCTCGGTCTCCCAGGTAGCCTCCTCTATGAGCCGACCTCTCCACTGCACCTTTACTGAAGCTATATCCTTTGATCTCAATCACCGAACCTGACGACCCAAAATAGCCACTGGCTCCACATCATAGGTCAAATCATCATCCAACTGAACCGTGCTGAAGTCTAACACATGAGAAGGATCTCCAACATACTTCCGGAGCATAGAAATATGAAATACCGAATGAACCCCTGATAAGCTGGGGGGCAAAGCAAGCATATAGTCCACCTCCCCAATCCTCCTGAGTATCTCAAAAGGACCAATGAACCGCGGACTCAACTTTCCTTTTTTTCCAAACCTCATAACGCCCTTCATAGGCGAAACCTTCAACAAGACCTTCTCGCCCACCATATAAGATACATCTCGAACCTTCATGTCCGCGTAACTCTTCTGACGCGACTGAGCTGTACGAAGTCTCTCCTGTATAACCTTTACCTTATCTAAGGTATCCTGGACCAACTCTGTCCCCAAAAGACTAGCCTCGCCGGGCTCAAACCAACCAACCGGAGATCTACAACGTCTCCCATATAAAGCCTCATACGGTGCCATCTGAATGCTGGACTGATAGCTGTTGTTATAGGCAAACTCTGCAAGTGGTAGGAACTCAGCCCAAGAACCTCCAAAATCAATAACACATGCACGCAACATGTCCTCCAATATCTGGATAGTACGCTCGGATTGCCCGTCCGTCTGAGGATGAAACGCTGTGCTCAACTCTACCTGTGTGCCCAACTCTCGCTGAAAAGTCCTCCAAAACTGGGAAGTAAACTGAGTACCCCTATCTGAGATAATGGAAACTGGGACCCCATGCAACCGTACAATCTCCCGGATAAAAATCTCTACTAACCGCTCCAAAGAATAGGTAGTACACACCGGAATGAAGTGCGCGGACTTGTTCAGCAGATCCACAATCACCCAAATCGAATCAAACTTCCTCGCTGTCCGAGGGAGACCACTATCAAAATCCATAGTAATCCTCTCCCACTTCCACTCAGGAATATCCATGCACTGAAGTACACCACCGGGCCTCTGATGCTCATACTTGACCTGCTGACAGTTGAGACACCGAGCTACATGACTCACAATATCCTTTTTTATTCTTCTCCACCAGTAATGCGGTCTTAAATCCTGATACATCTTCGCGACACCTGGATGAATAGAATACCTCGAGCTGTGGGCCTCCTCCAATATCAACTCCCGAAGCCCATCCACATTGGGCACGCAAATCCGGCCCTGCATCCTCAACACGCCCTCACTATCAATAGTCACATCCCTGGCATCATCATGCTGAACCCTGTCCTTAAGGACAAGCAAATGTGGATCATCATACTGGCGCTCTCTAATGCGGTCATACAAGGAACATATACCACACAAGCCAACACCCGACTAGGCTCCAAAATATCTAGCCTCACCATCCGATTCTCCAAAGCCTGGACATCAACTGCAAAAGGGCCTCTCCCCATCTGGAATGTACGCCAAACTACCTATACTCACCGCCTTCCGGCTCAAAGCATCAGCCACTACATTGGCCTTCCCCGGATAATACAAAATGGTAATGTCATAGTCCTTGAGTAACTCAAGCCACCTCCGCTGCCTCAAATTAAGATCCTTCTGTTTGAACAAATGCTGAAGGCTGCGATGATCAGTATATACCTCATAAGATACGCCATATAAGTAGTACCTCCAAATCTCCAAGGCATGAACTATAACATCCAACTCCAAATCATGTACGAGGTAGTTCTTTTCATGAGGCTTCAACTGACGAGAAGCATATGCAACGACTCTACCCTCCTACATCAACACACATCCGATCCCAACTCTCGAAGCATCACAATACACAGTGTAAGAACCTGAAGCTGATGGCAAAACTAACACTGGAGCTGTGGTCAAAACTGTCTTGAGCTTATGAAATCTCTCCTCGCACTCCTCCGACCATACAAATGGTGCACCCTTCTGCGTCAACTTGGTCAAGGGCGAAGCAATAGATGAAAAACCCTGGATGAACCAACGATAATAACCTGCCAAACCGAGGAAACTCCGAATCTCCGTGGCTGAGGACGGTCTAGGCCAACTCTGCACCGCCTCTATCTTCTTCGGATCAACCTGAATACTATCACTGGACACCACGTGTCCTAGAAATGCCACGGAACCAAGCCAGAACTCACACTTGGAGAACTTTGCATAAAGCTTCTCCTCCCTCAATCTCTATAATACCACTCTCAAATGCTGAACATGCTCCTTCTGGCTACGCGAGTATACCAGGATATCATCAATAAAAACGATAACAAATGAATCCAGATACGGCCGAAATACACTGTTCATCAGATGCATGAATGCGGATATGGCATTAGTCAGCCTAAAAGACATAACTAGAAACTCATAGTGCCCATATCTCATTCTGAAAGCCGTCTTCATAATATCAGAATCCCTAATCTTCAGCTGGTAATAGCCTGAACAGATATCAATCTTAGAGAATACCCTTGCCCCCTGGAGCTGGTCAAACAAATCATCAATGCGCGGTAGTGGATAGTTGTTCTTCACTGTCACCTTGTTCAACTGCCTGTAGTTAATGCACATTCTCATTGTGCCATCCTTCTTCTTCACAAATAGGACCGGTGCACCCCACGGTGACATGCTAGGACGAATAAACCCTTTATCTAGGAGTTCCTGAAGCTGATCCTTTAGTTCCTTCAACTCCGCTGGTGCCATAGGATACAGATGAATGGAAATGGGCTGAGTACCCGACACCAGATCAATACCAAAATCAATGTCCCTGTCCTGTGGCATGCCCGACAGGTCTGCTGGAAACATATCTTGGAAATCCCTCACAACGGGCACAAAATCAAGACTAGGAGTCTCAGCTCCAACATCTCTCACAAAATCCAAGTACGATAGACAACCTTTCCCAACCATCCGTTGGGCCTTTAGGAAGGAAATCACCCTGCTAGGAACGTAGTCAGTCATACCTCGCTACTCAATCCTCGGAACACCCGGAATAGCCAACGTAACTATCTTGGCATGACAGTCCAGAATAGCATGGTACGGAGATAGCCAATACATACCCAGAATCACATCAAAATCTACCATGCCCAACAACAAGAAGTCAACTCGGGTCTCCAGATCCCCAATAGTCACCAGACAAGATCGATATACATGATCCACAATAATAGTATCACCCACCGGGGTAGATACGTGCACGGGCAAGGCAAGACAACTACGGGTCGTACCCAGATAATGGGCAAAATATGAAGACACATAAGAGTATGTAGATCCTGGATCAAATAAGACAGAAGCATCCCTGTGGCAAACTGAGATAATACCTTTGATAACAGCATCTAATGAAATGGCATCCCTCCTGTCCAGAAGAGCATAGAATCGAGCCTGACCACCACGAGATCGGTTTCCACCCCTAGGCGGCCCCTAGCTACCTGGCCCCCACCCTTACTTGACTGGGAGGGTGCTGAAGTAGATGGAGTAGAAGAGGAGGGCTGATCCCTCTGCTGAGACCGACCACCACGAAGCTGAGGACACTGTCTCCTCATGTGACCAAACTCACTACACTCGTAGCAACTACCGGTGCTGGAGAAGGGGACTGAAGGGAACCTCTCGCTGCTAAAGAACCCTGGGCTGAAGAGGTAGGAGTAGAGCTCTGAGCTGGAAGGGCACTAAGTGAAGACTGGCCCTGCTGAAATCCCTGATGACCACGGCCTGAAGAAGCCCCACTGTACTCTGGGCGACCTGACTGAGGAGGTCTGAAGGAACGACCTCTGCCACGCTCGAACTGGCCCCTAGACGGAGCACCACTGAAACTACCTGAACCTCGAGGCCTTTTGGCCTCCCTCTCCTCACGCTCCCGACGATGATCTGTCTCAATCTATCGAGCCATGTCATCTACCTCCTCAAACGAGGCGGCCACGACTCTCTCTCTAGTCATCAAAATACGGAGTGGATAGTTGAGGCCATCCACGAACCTCCTAATCCTCTCTCGATCTGTCGGGATCATCCAAGTAGCATGCCGAGCTAACTGCATAAACCTCATCTCGTACTGGGTCATAGGCATGTCCCCCTGAATCAACCACTCGAACTGACGACGCATCTCCTCCCTGCGAGACTGCGGTACATACTTCTCCAGAAAGAGAGTGGAGAACTACTGCCAAGTAAGGGGCGCTGCTCCAACAGGCCTATGCCTCTTAAACTCCTCCCACCATGTAAATGCAGGCCCTGAGAACGGGAAGGTAGTAAAAGCCACTCCACTCGACTCCAAAATCCTTGCAGTGTGAAGCATACGCTGACACTTGTCTAGAAATCCCTGGGCATCCTCGCCCTCAGTAACACTGAACGTCGGAGGGTGGAGTCTACCGAACCTCTCTAGTCAACGCTGCTCGTCGTCTGGCATAGCTGGAACCACATAATCTGGAGCTGGTGCGACTGGCACAACTGGAGCAACCGGTGCAACTAGCAGATCTAGGGCTGCTCCCCGTGTCTGCAATCCCTGAACAACCTGCTCGGGTGTGCGAGCAGCGGGGGTCTGATGACCTCCCCCGATCTGTGAGGTGGCTGCTGCAGTAGTGGCTGAGACTGCCTGAGCAAGGCCAGTACAGACGGATAGTATCTGAGCCAAGGCCTCCTGGAGACCAGGAACCACAATAGGCACTGCCGGTGCCTGAACAGGTGCTGCTGGAGCATTTACAGCTGGAGGCTGGTCCTGAACCGGGGCAGCTGGTGGATCTGCAGGTGCTACCCTCGCTGGTCTGCCTCGACCACGACCACGACCGCGCCCACGGGCTCTAGCGGGTGGTAATGGTGGTCGTCCGTCATGTTCGGTATCACGGTTTCTCTCCATCTGTGAGAGAATAGAATACAGAAATTTAGTTCTCGGATCAACAAAGCCGCACGACAAGAATTTCAAGAATATGAAGTGTTTCCTAAAGGTTCTGCAGCCTCTCAAGGATAAATACAGACGTCTCCGTACCGATCCACGAGACTCTACTAAACTGGCTCATGACTCGTGAGGCCTAGTAACCTAGTCTCTGATACCAACTTGTCACGACCCCAAACCCGCTCATGATGGCGCCCAACACAATTTCTAGGCAAGCCCAACCAATTGAACACTCTCAACCCAAACACAAAATCTCGTAACTAGATGATTAAGTTAATTTAGCAATTAACAAGATTTATAATCCGATGGTAAATAAAAACCACACGAAAAACCAGAATAACTGTCAAAAAAACTCCCAACAGATCTGGAGTCACGAGTCTAGAGCCTTTAAACAAAACAGAGTAGTAAATCCACAACAGTACCGAAGTCTAGAATGCGGAATGATAAAAGGGGTATGGGGAGGAGTCGGGTCCTGCGGACGTCAGGCAGCTACCTCGACAACTCCTGGAAACTCTAGGAAGCAGCAAACATCTCAACTAAGCTCCCGGAACACCTGAATCTACACACATGGTTCAAGGAGTAAAGTGAGTACTTCCAACTCAGTAAGTAATAAGTATATATAATGACCGAAGATAAGAATTCATGAAATACGACAATGTAAAGCTACAGCTCGCAGTTTAGCATAATTAACGATGAAATGACAACAAAGCAATGACAGGTAAATTAGATAAATATCAATGTATGAATGCAATGCAATGCGTATGACAGCTGCGACGCGCAGCCCGATCCATTTGGGTACCCGCGCTCACTGTGGGGGTTCAGACTCCGGAGGGGCTCCTACAACCCAAGCGCAATACCATCGTATCATCGCTGCAGTGTGCAGCCCGATCCACACTCAGTCTAGAATATGCATGTGAGCCACATGACAAAGTCAAGTTGTAGTCCTCAGTTCCAATTATTAGGAAAATATAGTTTAAGTTTTTAAAACCTTAGGGATGTGACTAAGCATTTCGAAACAATGTTTAACTCAGGACTGAAATTATATAACATGCTAAGCATCATGGAAGCAGTGATAATAATCCCTAAGGGATTTAAATAATCGGCACACGGCCCATATATATCATAAATATCCAAGTAGGATGTTTACCAATAAATCTCTAGTCAAGAACACAATATGATTATCACTCGGGACGGACTAAGCCATAGTCCCAATCACAAACGACCCCGTACTCCTCATAGAGTACGTGTCTCGCCTCAATATAGCGTCACAGTGTGATATACCGGGGTTTCAAACCCTCAGGTCATCATCTACATCTATTACTCACCTGAAACCGGCCACAAGTCTAGTCCTCTATGTCTTTTCCTCTCGAATAAACCTCCTCGCGTGCTGAATCTGATCAAAACCACAAGGAATACGTTACAATAGGCTAATGGAACATAACCCAATCGAAAGAACTCGAAAAAACACCAAAAACCACGAAGTTGGCAAAACTCGAGCCCCGGGCCCACTTCTCAAAAATTTACGAAATTCACATCACCTGATTCCTCGTCTTGCCACGAGTCCGTACATATAAAATTTCCAAAATCGGAGTCTATTTGACCCTCCAAATTCTATTTTTATATTATAACCTCTCAAGCCCTAACTTACCCCATTTTGGTGAATTTCCACTAATTTCCGTGATAAATCTACCATAAACTCGAATAATCATGCCAAGGAACTTACCTCCAATCGATTCTCAGTCAAAACCCTCAAAAATTCTCGCCCAAAGCTCTCCAAGTCGCTCAAAAAATGGTGGAAACTACCTCTTGCTCGCGGATGAAATATAACATTTAAAACCCTTCTGTCCACAGTGACTTTCGCTTCTGCGGTCCCGCTTCCGCTTAAGCGGGACCGCTTCTGCGGCCAAAAATCCGCTTATGCGGTTCTCACTTAAAAAACCAAATCTTCGATTATGCGACTCAAACTCCGCTTCTGCGGTTCTCTCAAAACCGCTTCTGCGGTAAAATGTCCGCTCCTGCGGACCCGTTGAAGCGACCATCTTCTGCTTATGCGGAATTAACCTAGACCATGCCTGACCGCTTCTGTGACCCCTTAACCGCTTCTGTGGAGCTGCTTCTGCGGTCCATTTCTGCAGAAGCGGAAATACCAGATGACAACAACAACAGACCTGAAGCAAACTTCAAAAACTCTCGTTTAACCACTCGAATTCACCCCGAGGCCCCCGGGACCTCAACCAAAAACACCGACACACCCTAAAACCTCATTCAAACTTGTTCCAACCCTCAAAACACATCAAACAACGCGAAAACCATCAAATCACCTCGGATTCAAGCCTAAGTTTCTTAAAAACTTCCGAAATATGCATTCGATCAAAAACCCGACCAAAACACCTCCGAATGACCTGAAATTTTGCACACATATCCAAAATCATCTGACGGAGATACTGCTACTCTCAGAATTCCATTCCGACCCTCAGATCAAAATCTCACCTATCAACCGGAATTCGCCAAAATTTTAACTTCGCCAATTCAAGCCTAATTCTACACCGGACCTCCAAAAAAACTTCCGATCACACTCCTAAGTCACAAATCATCTCCCGAAGCTAACCGAATCACCGGAATTCACATCCGAGCCCTCTAACCCATAAGTCAATATTCGGTTGACTTTTTCAAATCAACCCTTCCTTAAAGAGACTAAGTGTCTCATTTCCTATCCAAGCCAATCCAATTTGACTCCATCACAACCAATGTCGATAATGAAATATGAAGAAGCATTAAATGGGGGAAACGGGTTTGTAATACATGAGACGACGGGTCGGATCGTCACATCATTATTGAATTTGTGACCTTTTGGTATGGCATAACCTAGCCATTCGAGGCAGGTCTCATTGAATTATATTGGCATATAATAGTATTTTTTTGTTGGGGTTTGCTTTTAGCCTGTGTCAGAATCTATTTATATATGGGAGCCAAAAAGTATATAAAATTTGTATAATTTTTATATATAACATATCAATGTATATATATATACAAAAAGTATACAAATTTTATATATTTTTTCGGCTATTGTTTTTACAGCGGCTATATATAATTATTTTTCCTTTTTAGTTTCCTAATATTTATGAAAGAAGTAGTTTGTTATAAGTAAGGGAAAAGTGGGACTTTCCCACATCGGTGGTCTAAAGCCCCTTTATGGGCTTTTTAAGTTCTAGTCCATTTTATATATTTGTTTAAGAATACACACTATTAAGTGTATGTGCAAATATATATATATATATATATATATATTAAATAATTTTATTTTTTATTTCTATAACAGAAAATATATTTTATTTGAAATTTAAAATTCAAATAAATAGACACATCTGTTAATAAAATAAAGTGTCTTTTCAGAAAAGGCCTGCCTTTTCCTCTATAAATAAACACGAATGTCCCTGCAATGAATTTTCAGAAAATATGCAAGTATCATTTTGTGGCTTGTTGTATCCTGAAGAAGATTGTCTGTATTTTCCTCAAATCTGTATACAGGCAATAACTTCTTTAAGGAAAGTCGTTCTCACGCCTCAAGCCTTCTTCAATTTTTTTTTTCCGATTATTATTTTCTAACAATCTTAAAGAAGTTATCGGCTATGGAGAACATTCTGTCCGCTGTTAAAAATCCAAAAGAGTTCATCAAACTCGATCATTTTGATAGATCAAACTTTACTCGCTGGAAGGACAAGATGATTTTCCTACTGACTGCTTTAAAGATTTTTTATGTTCTTGATCCACAATTGCCTGCTGTGCCAGATCTTACTGCAGAGGATTCAGATGAAATGAAAGCAACGAGGAAGAAACGGAAAGATGATGAACTGCTGTGCCAGGGACATATTTTGAATACATTAACATATCGTCTCTATGATCTGTATCAAAATTTTAAGTCTCCAAAAGAAATCTGGACGGAAGTGCTTATGAAAACGAGAAACGAGGTATCGATAAATTTCTATCTTTAAAGTACTTCAAATTTAAAATGGTTGATACAAAGCCCATTATGGATCAGATTCATGAACTGCAAATATTAGTTTCAAAACTAAGTGATATTGAAGTTAAAATTCCTAATGCACTTCAAATCGGTGCTATACTTTCTAAACTGCCTTCTTCTTGGAATGACTATAGAAAGAAAATCGTGCATTCTTATGAGAAATTGACTGTGGAATAGTTTCGAACTCACATTCAAATTGAAAGTGAGACTCGAATTCGTGATACTTTTATGCAACCTTCAAGTTCCACAGTTAATAATGTTAGTCAGAATAATAACGGAGATGGAAACAAAAATCTGAAAGTTTCCAATAAGCCTTAATTTAAAAAAGAGGAATTCTTTGAAATGTCATCATTGTGGAAAGAAAGGCCACAAGATTTGTGATTGCAGGTTTAAGAAAGCAGGAATTAACTTTAATCATGGAAATTCTGGAAACTCCGGAAGATCTGAGAAAACAAAAGCAAATACGGTTGAAAGTTCTTCACAAGGCTTGATTACAATGGTTTCTGTAGTGCCATGCAATATGGTTACAGAATTAAACATGGTTGCTGCTGCTGTTAAGAGTCAAGACTGGTGGTTGGATTCGGGTGCTACCGTTCATGTCTGTTATGAGAAGAATATGTTCAAGACTTATGAAGAAATGAAGGAACCCGAGAAGGTTCTCATGGGAAATCATATGACTGCAGATGTTGCAGGAAAAGGAAGTGTTGAGATCAATTTCACTTCTGGGCAGAAGCTAACATTGCTAAATGTGTACCATGTTCCTGACATGAAGAAGAACTTGATGTCTACCAGTTTGCTGTCTAAGAGAGGCTTCAAGATAGTCATAGAATCTGATCATGTAATAGTATCTAAGAATGATTTATTTGTTGGAAATGGCTACACTTGTGATGACATGTTCAAACTTAGTATTAATACAATAAATTATGTTTCTGCTTATATTGTTGAGTCCAATTCTTCTTTATGGCATGCTAGATTAGGACATTTAAATTTTGGACGGATATATTTCTTGCAAGCATGATAATGTAAAAAAATGTGAAATATGTATACAAGCAAAAATGACTGAGAAATCTTTTCGTACAACTGAAAGATTTAGTGAATGGTTACACTTAGTACATTCAGATATATGTGAACTAAATGGAAAGTTAACCAGAGGAGGCAAAATATATTTTATTACTTTCATAGATGATTATTCTAGATTCACATATGTTTACTTGCTTAGAACAAAAGACGAAGCATTTCAGAAGTTTAAAGAATATAAATCTGTTGTGGAAAATAAAAAGAATACTAAGATTAAGATTCTTCATAGTGATAGAGGTGAGGAATATTTTTCCTCTCAATTTAATAAATTTTGCGAAGAGAATGGTTTGATACATCAAACAAGTGCTCCTTATACACCACAACAAAATGATTTGGCTGAAAGGAAAAATAGAACTTTAGTTGATATGATTAATGCTATGTTAATGAATGCACATTTATCACATAATTTATGGGGTGAAGCACTTTTAACAGCTTGTCACATATTAAATAGGGTGCCTTCAAAAAGATTACATGTTTCACCACATGAACTTTGGAATAATAGAAAACCTAATTTAGATTATTTTAAAGTGTGGGGGTGTATATCATTCTATAGAGTTCATGATCACCAAAGAACAAAATTAGGTCCTAGAGGAATTAAAAGTATTTTTGTTGGATATGCACAAAATTCAAAGGCATATAGATTGTTGGATCTAGAATCTAATGTTATAATAGAATCTATTCATGTTGAATTTATTGAAAATAAATTTTTAGATAACATTGTCAATGAGGAAATGACTGAATCAAATGAAAGTGATAATAATGCATATAGATTGTCACATTCCGAAATAACTGTAAAAAAAGAAAAGTGACAATATACAAATAGAACCTAGAAAGAGTCAAAGAATAAGAAAAGAAAAATGTATTGGTTTAGATTTTATCTCTTCACAGTCCATAGTCTTTCTTGTAGTAGGAGATAGAAAGAATATTTGTAATCAAATTCCTATCTTATTAAATGTTGAAGAAGACCCGAAGATATTTCAAGAAGCTATGGCTTCTCGAGATGCTGCCTTCTGGAAAGAGGCTATTAATGATGAAATGGATTCAATAATGTCCAACAATACTTGGGTTTTAGTTGATCTTCCAAATGGATCAAAATTCATAGGTTGTAAATCGGTCTTTCTGAGGAAGTATAATATAGATGGTTCTATCCAAACCTTCATAGCAAGATTAGTAGCAAAAGATTTCACTCAAAAAGAAGGCATAGACTATTTTGATACTTATGCTCCTGTAGCAAGAATAACGTCCATTAGAGTGCTTTTATCTTTGTCTTTTATATATAACTTGTATGTGCATCAAATGGATGTTAAAACGGCCTTTTTAAACGGAAACCTTAGTGAAGAGATTTATATGCAACAACCTGAAGGTTTTGTTCTTCCAGGAAATGAGAAGAAAGTATGTAAGTTGATAAAGTCTCTCTATGGTTTGAAACAAGCACCTAAACAATGGCATGAAAAGTTTGATAGTACTATACTATCAAATTGATTCATACATAATCATGCTGATAAATGTATCTATTCCAAGTTCACAAAAGAATACGGAGTTATCATTTGTCTATATATTGATGACATGCTAATTTTTGGTACAAATATGCTTGGTATTACTGAAACCAAGAAGTATCTAACTTAAGTTTTTAAGATGAAAGACTTAAATGAAGTAGATACTATTCTAGGCATAAAGGTGAAAAGAGAGAACAATAGAATGACATTATCACAGTCGCATTATATTGATAAAATCCTTGCTAAGTTCAGTCATTTAGGAATAAAGGAGTTTAATACGCCTTATGACTCCGGTATAAAGCTAACTGAAAATACTGGAAGAGCAATAGCCCAATTAGAGTATGCAAGTGCAATAGGTAGTATGATGTATGCAATGCATTGTACAAGACCTGATATAACATTTGCTATTTGTAAACTTTCAAGGTTTACTAATAATTCAAGTAGTGATCATTGGAAAGCAATAATTAGAGTACTTGGATATTTAAAATATATAAAATATTTGGGCATTTACTATAATGGTTTTTCCACTGTTTTAGAGGAATATTCTGATGCAAGTTGGATCACCAGTGTTAATGATAATAATCCACTTTAGGATGGATATTTACTTTAGGAGGTGGTGCCATTAGTTGGGAATCCAAGAAACAAACTTGTATTTCTCATTCTACTATGGAATCTGAATTCATAGCATTAGCAGATGCTGGGAAAGAAGCAAAATGGTTGAGGAACATGTTATTAGATATAAAGTTGTGGCCACAACCCATGCCAACCATTTTTGTATTTTGTGATAATGAGACTACCATGTGTGTGGTTCATAATAAGATATATAATGGGAAATCAAGACATATAAGCTTGAGACATACTTATATAAGAGAACTAGTCACAAATGGGACTATAACTATTGTGTACGTGAGATCGAATAAGAATTTGGCTGATCCACTTACCAAAGCATTAACGAGAGATGTAGTACAACAAACTTGTCAAGGAATGGGGCTAAAACCCTTGAATTAAACACAAGCAACGTAAACCCAACTTTGAGTTAGTATACACTCTAACAAAATAAGTTCAATGAGGAAATAATAAGTTGCTTAGTGTTGTTTAAGTACTGATCTCCTTTCAGAGCCTTAATTCATATGTACTGCATACTATTATGTGAGGAGTCAATAAGTTGTTAAATGTCTGAAATAACAGGGGCAACATAACAAACTTTGTAGTGCAAACTGTTACTCGAAGAGGTTGAGTTAAATCTTAATAAAATTAGTAAAGTCTGTAGTAACAGGAACATTGTATCTAATTTTACCTATATGAATACTGAAGTGGTGCCGCTTCAAGCAAGATTTAAAGGGTTAATCTTGTAAGTAATCATGAAATCAGGATGAGCACAGGGCCGTAAACGTGCTAAAGCTTATACTGGATTTTCTGAGTTACTAAAATAGTATTACGCGTGTGATATTTTCGGTTTTGGCACAAGGAGTAGTGGTTCAAATCTTTAAGATACCAATAACTTCGTCAGAACTTTAAGGTGTTTGTACTAATGAAAAGTTCAAATCTGAACAAGATGCTTTTTGGTATGCGTGATATTATAAGAAATATAACAAATTAGTGGAGGATTGAAAGAAATAATTTGTTGTAAGTAAGGAAAAAGTGGTACTTTACCACATCGGTGGTCTAAAGCTCCTTTATGGGCTTTTTAAGTTCTAGTCCATTTTATATATTTGTTTAAGAATACACACTATTAAGTGTATGTGCAAATATATATATATATATATATATATATTAATATTAAATACTTGGACTTGGACTTGGACTTGGACTTGGACTTGGACTTGGGCTGGGCTGGTTATTAAATTAATAATTTTATTTTTTATTTCTATAACAGAAAATTTATTTTATTTGAAATTTAAAATTCAAATAAATAGACACATCTGTTAATAAAATAAAGTATCTTTTCGGAAAAGTCCTGTCTTTTCCTCTATAAATAAACACGAGTTTCCTTTCAATGAATTTTCAGAAAATCTGCAAGTATCATTTTGTGGCTTGTTGTATCCTGAAGAAGATTGTCTGTATTTTCCCCAAAACTATATACAGACAATAACTTCTTTAAGGAAAGTCGTTCTCACGCCTCAAGCCTTCTTCAATTTTATTTTTTTATTATTATTTTCTAACAATTTATCTTCTAATGACAAAATCAACTAAATTTAAATCAAGTCCAAAGATTATTAAATTGCCTCTCTATCGATGAAAATAATTACAATCATTACATAACAATAATTTTTGCGCCTCAAGCAAGTTTGGTTCAACTATATAAATTTCCACCGATCATATTACTTTATTTAAACTTGTCACACATCCTTTTTACATACCTACCTCGAAGGATAATGTACAAGGGAGTTTTTCTATTTAAAGTGACATTATTCGAAATGAGATTATTTATTTATTTTTAGAGTCGCTACTTGGGATAGGATTGACTTTTGGTGTCCCAAATCACCGGTTTAACTTGAATCCCAAATCGAGAAAAATTTAAACTTCCCAGTTGGAGTCTGCGAACCAGAAATTCTGAATAAGGAATTCTGTTGACCCGAGGGAAGTTGTTAGGCACCCCCGGATCCCGTGGTTCTAGCACGGCTGCTTAAATTATTATAAATGGCTAAAATCTGATTTTTGTTATACATGTCGTCCTATAGTGCAATTTTAAAATTATTTTATCGCTTTCAGTTAAAAAATTTTAAGAAAGTGAACGTCGTTTAAAAACGTATTTTTGGACCACGTCACATGAAATGCACCCGGATCCTCGACACATTCTTTTTCAACGTTTTGGGATTTGGATTTGGGTCGCATGAAATGCACACCCGTATTTAAGAAGGTAAAATTATTAAAAGCGCACCTAAAGCGAGTGACGGGTTATTATCTTTGCGGGAGGCCGTAAAATTTGCTAAACGACATGCCCCGAATTCTAAGTATTTTAATATAACTCTGTAAAGAGGGCCCCACAATTTATACATTTTGTTTGGCAGGGCTCACCTCATTTATTATTTAAAGGCCAACGTAAAGCAAACTACGATTTTCTATCACGTGTTGCCGCTAAAGGTACCTTAATTAATTCGCATTAGGAAATTCGGGCTTCGAATTCAAGTCCGGATTCAAACAAAAGGAAAAACCTCTTAATTTGAATCCGCTACCTAACTCGAAAGCCTAAATTTATGAAATATTTTTATTTTTAAATTCTGACTTAACAACCCAGTTAACTGATTAATCTATACACAAACAGGGCTGTATGCCATTTGGGCTTCGATTCTGCTTGGATGGCCCAATTGCCACTTTAATGGAATGTTGTTGCTTTGGCTCAACATTGAGCCCATAAAATGAATTATCAGATCCGCAGCTAATCAAACCAGCTTATTAAGGATTCGAATCTAATATTGGTTAAACAAATATTCCTTGCTTATCATTGGTTGCCTAAAATGATTAATTTAAGATTTATTAACTAATGGAGTGCATTATGCATTTAAACAAGCCCAAATTAGCATCTAATTCATGTGGAGAACGACCTTGTGCCTTATGGTTTACAAATCATGACTGAAATCTTACAAATAGTAATATCAATGGATAAATCCAATCTAATATGAAATGTTGAGTTGAGATCAAATATACCACATTAGAGCTACTTGACAACACATTTTTTATAAATCTAAAGTTTAATAGTCCAATATTTGACATAACACATTATATGAATACCACTGGCCGCAATTCTATGGTTATCCATATGGATACAATGTAATTAACACCTAAACTGGACTATTCTACTGATCATACACTTTTTCAGTTAGTTCAAGTGTTCATAAATCATACCAAGCTAATAGTTCAAACGATCATCATCTAAAAATCCAACAGTCCATTTAATTACAAATAGGTATAGTTTGAACAAATTTTTCTAGTATTAAAACTAATAATAACTATAGGGACAGATTCAGGTAGAAAACTTGGCATTCCTTCATCATACAACTTCAAAGCCATGCATACACAATGATTCCTCTTTCCAGGACTCCTAAGTTAAGGAAGTGTACCTGAGTATCAAATCACAACAAGGAGAAATAAGAGTCAGCAGTAGTAGGCAACAATCAACAGGATCAGACAGTAGTTCACATCAGCAGGAATCGATTTGGACTTAGTTAAAACCCAGAAAAACAATGTCACACAAGCCATAACCAATTTCAACTAACATACCACCCAGAATAGCTCAAATACACCCAAAACAACTCGAATTTAAACTCAGAAGACTTCTGAAGCTTCAGCAACTAAAAAATCAAGCTGAGAGATGGGAATCAATGTCTAGAACTCAAAATTAACCTAGGAAATGCAATGTAACAGTGTTTTTTGGGAGTTTTCTACTGTATTTTTGTTTGTTTTTGGTTTTTTTGGAAGAGATTAAGATATGAAATTCAGATTTTAATTCCTTTGGATTTGAAATTCAAATTTGGAGGATCAACTTTGCAGAAATGGTTTTTTTTTGGGGGGGGGGGGGGGGGAATTAGAAGCGGGAAATTTGGGGAATTT
>MU678459.1:34510-60501 GCA_026770625.1 Nicotiana glauca
TTTATTAAATGTAAGATTAAAAATAAAAGACCCAAATTGACTCTAAAATTATACTAATTAAAATTTCAAAATTAACTAATTTCTAATTTGAAAGAAAACTTAAGATAGATTCTGAAAATTGAAAGTAGAAATGCAAAAGAATCATTTTTGTTATTTTCTTTATTTCTGTACTTATTAAAATGCGTACTATTTTGATTTTTTTTTTGGAATTATATCAATTAAAATGCACACAAAAATGTAAAAAAGACATAAAATCATGCAATTGAGTCCTAAAATTCAAATAATAAAAGAAAAATTCTAATTCTAAGGAATTTTATAGGAGTAATTTAAGCGTGACGAAAATTACGTACTCACAAAACTCACGTCATTCTAATAGTATTAAATAATAAAAGATAAAAATTAAAATTAAAATTAAAAAAATGAAGTAACAATAAACTATGGAAACAAAAGTGTCACGGAACTGAGTTTTATAAAAAACATTTTACTCTTATTTTGTTGCTTTTGACCATGATGCCGTTTCACAACATTCACTTATATTTTATTTTTAATAACCACATTATCAAGAATAAAACAAAATATGGCACATGTTTTTAGCCTATCATCATAATTAGATCTTGCTTATATATAAAGAGCAACTAACTCACATCTCTAAAACCAACTCAAGAACAAACTTAAAAAAATAGCCATGGCTTCCTCTTGCCTCAATACATGCACAATACAACAACCTCGAGCAACACTTAGTAGAATCCACATATTATTACATTTTTCAGCCATATTAGGGTTACTTTACTATAGAATAAAACACTTATTCCAAAAAGACGTATCAATTATATCATGGAGTCTTATCACAATTGCTGAGCTTATTTTCACTTTCATATGGTTAATTACACAATCTTTCCGTTGGCGTCCGGTTGCTCGGTCAGTCGTGCCGGAAAATCTTCCGGCCGATAACGAGTTACCTAGTGTTGACGTGTTTATATGTACAGCTGATCCTATTAAAGAACCAGTTGTTGAGGTTATGAATACTGTTTTATCAGCTATGTCACTTGATTATCCGCCGGAGAAGCTCGCCGTTTATCTTTCCGATGACGGTGGCGCCGCCGTGACGTTGTATGCTATTAAGGAAGCATGTGGTTTTGCTAGGGTTTGGGTGCCTTTTTGTAGGAAGTATGATATAAAGACTATATGTCCAGAGGCATTTTTCTCTTCTTTTGGTGATGATGAACGTTTGAATATGCGTGGAAATGAATTCAAGAATGAAGAGGAAAATATCAAGGTAAGGTTAATTAGTTATCCTTATGGACGATAAAAATGCTCGGCGGAACTAGAATTTTTATTAAGGGATTCAAAACATAAAGAATTAAAAGTAGGAAGAAGCCAAGAGAATTTGACATCTACTATAGTTATATATAGGGTATTATCAATTTTAGCCCGCGCTAGAAACTATTTTCATATGACAACCGAAAAAGAGTATAAAAATTGTATCATTTTTGTATATAACATACATAATGTGTTTGTGTGTATTTATATATCTTTTTCCGGCTATTATTTTTACAACGGCTATACAATATTATTTTTTCTAATTTTAACCTTATATGTTCTGTGTACTTTTTCGGCAAAGGAGTTCAGAACTTCCTTGATTAGCTCCGCCCCCGTTGATAGAGCATGTCATAATTATATCTTTCTTCTAATTTATTTGAATGTGATTTAGACATAAAAATACATTTATTAATGCATAGTAATTATTTTTTTCGAGCATTGAAGCGACGATAAAAACAATGTTCTTATATTAATTATATACTCGTTAGTAAAATTTTAGGGGATTAATTTTAAGAACATATTATGCTAGCAACTGTCCTATATTTAAGAAATACCAAGAAAAGTATATGATCTTTGTGTTTTTCTCTCAAAGTAATGAAATTTTGAAGAGTTGACTTACTTTCATTTGTCCGGAGTTATCCGTTTATCTGTTTATACTTATTTTTTTATCTTGTCATTTTCAACATATAATTTTGTCCATGATTGAACTTCTAATTTAGAATTGCACAAATTTCGGTAGGACAGGTTGAATATATAAATAGGGTAATTTGGAATTTACTTTTAAATATAAAATAATGAGTATTTTCTTGTGCAGGCGGCATACGAAATATTGAAGAAAAATGTAGAGAAAGCCAGTAGTGTTGAAGGGTCCGTCACAATGGATCGACCTCCATATGTGGAGGTGCGTTATAAAACTCTTCATAATCGTAATTTACTAAATTAGTATTATGCAGTGAAAACCAAGCAAGTAATTCTTTCATTTGTTAATAAAAAATTTAAAGAATTTAGTACACATCTATTGATTTATATATAGAAAAATTTAGGCTACGAAAAACGTAATTAAGCTGAGAATAACAATGCTAATTGATATGAGCTTTTTGTCACATGAAATCGTAACACATGCACAATGTTTTACTTTCTCAATACCTACATCATTATTACATTTTTTTAATATCAATTAATTATAATTCTCATAATTATACTAAAATATTTCACAAAATTAATAGGACACAATTACCACATCGACTTCAGTTGGCTAGATTAAGTCAGGATGTATAAGTTTCGAAGATAATATATAGATCATTCATTCAAAGTTATATAAACTGACAATAGTTTAACTTGTGATAGCAGTATTTTTGTTTAAATCTTAGGTGTAAACCTCTATTACAAAAAAAAATTGAGAATTCAATCTTTGAAAGGTGGACAAAGAAGCTGAATATCTTGTGATAGCGGTTCAATTACCATAAATTAATCACAAAGATTTATATGTGATGACCTCGTAAGTAAGACAAGTGAATAAATATATTTTAAACTGACAGCGCACAAAAATTAAACCCATAGATTATTCCATCAATATATATAAGAAGAGTTGAATAATTTTTTTTTCCATCATATTGTTATATGCGTTGCAGGTGATACATGACAATGTGAAAAACGAAGGGATTGAAGATAAGCAAAGCAAATTGCCTTTGTTAGTTTATATGTCACGTGAAAGGCGACCATCACGCCCTCATCGTTTCAAGGCTGGAGCTTTAAATGCTCTCGTAAGTAGCAAAATTAGCGATAATGTTATTTTTACATTATCAGTATATATAACTTAAATCATACTGAATGTGAAACTTATCGCTAATTTTGGTGGTGATGACTGCAGCTACGAGTTTCAGGGGTAATGAGCAATGCACCATATATGCTTGTGTTGGATTGTGACATGTATTGCAATGATCCTTCCTCTGCAAAACAAGCCATGTGTTTTCATCTTGATCACAACGTTTCTCCAACTCTCTCTTATGTACAATTCCCTCAAACATTTTACAACGTTAGTAAAAATGATATCTACGATGCTCAATCAAGATCCGCTTACAAGGTACACATCCTGTTATATCGCAATTATATTGAAAACTATTTTAGGTTATTTCAACTTCATAACATTTATATTTTGGATTTAAATTATATGCACGCATCGTGTAAAGTTGCCTCCGTATAGTTTATGGGTCAAGAGTTCGAGCCGTGGAAGCAGACACTAATGCTTGCATTAGGGTATGTTATCGACGTCACACCCTTGAGGTGTGGTCCTTCCCCGGACCTTACGTAAATACAGAATATTTTGTGCACTGGGCTGCTCTGCACTAATTGTGTAAAGATATTTATAATATCAATTTATTTTAACATGTGACAATAAGTTAGTTATTCAGATTACCAATAAACACTTATCATAGAGATTCACTTATTAATTATCTTATAAATAACCTGATTATATAAATGTTTTTAGACCGTCCGTACATATAACTTATATTTTTTTGGTCATTCTATACAGAATAAGTATCAAGGCATGGATGGAGTAGGAGGTACTGTTTGTGCAGGCACAGGCTATTATTTGAAGAAAGAAGCATTATATGATAGTCCAAACCAGGATATGACTCCACTTTTTCTAAAAGCTCAATCTGAGTACAAGTGGGAATCACTAATGTTTCAATCAGGTCTCAACTTATTATTTCAGACATAATTATATTTTTTTGGGCATATAATTCTTTGAACATTATTTAATATATATTTGGTATTCACAGAGGAGTTACTTCAAGAGGCAGAAGAAAAGTTTGGTGCTTCTAGAAAGTTCATCAATTCGGTTAACTCTTTGAAAGATCAAAGAAAAGGAAGGGAGATTCTATCAAATGAGATTATAGATGAAGCTAAAGCTCTAGCTTCTTGCACCTTTGAAGAAAATACTAGTTGGGGTGAAGAAGTAAGTATTCATCCTATTACATACTTCTATACCTGTATACGGGTGTCAAATAGACAGGTTGGACTGATTTTGGACGGGTCAAAATGTGATGAGTTAATAAATGGACGGGTCAAAGCTACTTCAGTTGAAATAGGTTTGGCAAGATAGGCTAAAATTGGTTCATAACGTAACCCGTCCAACTATTAACAAGTTTTAATTAATGTGTGTTGTTTTCTTATGGATTTTTCAATTATCAAATAAGATTTTTTTTCTTTTATTTGGTCATATATACATATAACATACTATTAAATAAAAAAAAATTAGTTTCAATTTTTTTAGTAAAGTTACTCATGGATTAATTTGGGCAAAAAATCAGCCCATCTTTTGATGGGTTGAGATAGGCTGAGCCAAAATGGGTTGAGTTCCACAAATGGGCGGGTTAATGACCGATCCAACCTTAGATGGGTCGGGCGAATTAAATGGGTTTGAGCTCAAACTGACACCCCTATTATCTCTATCCAGGGGCTAAGCCACACTTTGGTTAGGGTGGTAAATTGACCATGCTTTGTAGCAAAATTACACAACTCATATAAATAAAATATGAGGTTTTATTTTAGAGTACATAATATATATATTGAGCACCCTTTGTCGGGAACTTTTTACTTTTTTCAAATTTGAACACCCTTGAAGAAATTCCTGATTTTGCTACAGTCGGATTAGTTATGTGATCATCTTATCTAAAAGCTTATACCATTTTATTTACAGATAGGATACTCGTATAATAGTTTACTGGAGAGCTCGTACACGGGGTATATATTGCACTCTAAGGGATGGAAATCTGTTTATCTTTATCCAAAGAGGCCATGTTTTCTTGGTTGTAGCACCATTGATATGAAGGATGCTTTAGTTCAACTTATGAAATGGGCTTCTGGATTAGTACAAGTTGGTCTCTCAAAGTACAGTCCTCTCACTTATGGAATGTCAAGAATGCCTTTAGTCCAAAGCATGTGTTATGCATATTTCATGTTCTCACATTTTCTCTCTATTCCTTGCTTCCTTTATGGCATTGTTCCATCCTTATGCTTCTTGACTGGCACTTCAGTGTTTCCCAAGGTAAAAACTTTTATCCCTTTTAATTCATTATCACCTTAATCCTTCAATTTATACTATGCAGATTTCTCTATTCAAGTATTAAATTTCTTCTTTTCCTTCTATTTACAGGTGACAAGCCCATGGTTTGCACTATTCACAACTATATTCTTATCATCTCTGGCTGAACATTTATACGAAGTCTTGTCTAGTGGTGGCAATTTAAGGACTTGGTGGAATGAACAAAGAATTTGGATTATAAAAACAGTCACAGCTTGCTTATTTGGATGCTTAGATGTTTTAATGAAATGGCTAGGTGTTGCAAAAGCAAATTTCAGGTTAACAAACAAAGCAATTGATGAAGAGAAACTAAGGAAATATGAGAAGGGTAAATTTGATTTCCAAGGTGCTAAATTGTTCATGGTTCCTTTGACTTTTTTGGTGATGTTTAATTTGGTGTGTTTCACCTTTGGAATGAAAAGAATGGTCTCAGAGAGGAATTTTGAAGAGATGTTTGGACAAGGTTTCCTTTCTTTTTATGTTGTAGTTCTTAGTTATCCTATATTAGAAGGATTAGTATCAAAGAAAGCCAAGTAAAAGTCCTCAATTTGTTACACCCTATAGCATTTTCTTATTAAGAATTGTTATAGAGGTGAGCTTCTGGACAATGGTGAAAGCAAATTTGTGTATAAATATTACTACTATTTAATGTTGAGAAAATAACACAAGTTTTTGCAATGTCAATTTTTTTTGTTGGGACAATTTATGCGTGTCATCCTTGCATAGGGCCCTGTTAGTCTTCTATGTGTCATTCCACTTTTATCGGATGTCCCTTAAGGGACGTGCCAAATATTTTATGTGTTCAATTTATTACAATGTTATATATATTTAAATTCTTGTATTTGAATCTCTATTATCTAATCCCTTATAATGTTCAAATAATCCATCAATATTTCCCTTATAAAGTAATTAAAAAGCTTTTACAACTTCTTAACCCTTTCATAAATAAATGTCTCCCTCTTCATTTTTATCTTTTCATTCAATTCTCTTGCTTTCACATTTACTTTTTCCCTAGTCTATTCCTTCACTATCTTCCTTATACCTTTTGCCACTTATTCTCTCTTTATTTTCCCTGTTTTCACCTCTTAAAATCACATATGCCAAGTTCCTCGACCAATCTTGATTTCAATGGCTGATCATGATTCATAGGCATGGCTATTATCGGTACCCGAAAACTCATACTTTCTGATCACGCCCAACTATGCCTTATAAAAAGGACTAAGAGGTTGTTGAAAATATGATTCGGTTTACAAGTTCAGAGTCGAATACCATAGAGAAATAACCTACTAATCACAACTGCTAGTTTCGCAAGAATTCAAATAATCAACTTCCAGAAATATTGAATAATGATTGAGTGTTTATTGACTAAAAGCAAGGTAATTAAAAAGCTATAATTTTAATATTAACAAAGCAAATATTGCAGACAAGATTGGAAAGGTCTAGGGTTACGAATTCCCTTCTCGTCGGAATCCTCTCCGCCACATCTCATATAAATTCGCCTAGATATTCTCTACCGATCGTAAGCACTTTAGGTGCCTTAATTCTCTTCCGAGCAAATACAACAATTTACTAGACATATTCTTCCGAACTACACTAACTGGCACTAGTTTACCACTCACTAAGAACACACCAAGGTTTCGTTATTCATAATCCCACCTTTAAACTCTCCGTATTGATTTCTCATATACATTAGGAGTGATGTTGGTTAACAACTGCCCAAATATGTACCCTTTTCCAAGCAATACACACTAAATAGGTACAGTCAATTGAGGGTCCTTCTATCAACCACAATAATCACGTAGTTGAACAAGTAGAGCAAATCCAATGGTAAACTTATATTAAACATAACAAAAATTCACCCTCCAAGAGGTTCCATCAAACCCTAGGTGACAGGTTTAGCTACTCATAATATTATGTAAGAATACAATATAAAAAGTCATAACCAATAATAGAAATATGAAGAAGAAAATGAAAAACTCGTAGAAGAATTCTCCGCCTTGCTATTTTCTTTGTGTTCTTGACTCATTCCGTTTGCTTGGTAGTTTTCAATATCTGCATACCATGGCGCTAACTCAAGGCTTGTGGCCAACAATTGTTCATCCAGGAAAGTTTCCACAATCTCTTCTACCTCAACCTTCTTCTTCGCTCCTTCCAACCTGGACAAATGATCTGCCACTTGGTTCTCAGTTCCTTTTCGGTCATGGATTTCCAGGTCAACTTCTTCTAGTAGCAACACCCATCGAATCAGGCGCGACTTTGGATCCTTCTTCTTATTTAGGTACCTGAGAGCAACACGGTTAGTATAAATAATTACCTTTGAGCCTATCAGGTATGACCTGAATTTGTCAAATGGGAATACCACTGCTAGCATTTCCTTCTCGGTCATTGTGTAGTTTAGTTGTGCACCACTCAGGTTTCTACTTGCATAGTAGATTGGGTGCATGACCTTCTCCTTTTGCTGCCCCAGCACTGCTCCCACAACATAATCGCTTGTATCGTGCATCAGCTCAAATGGTTTCTCCCAGTCGGGTGCAACTATGATAGGTAAAGACACCAACCTCTTCTTCAATTCCTCAAACTACCCTGCGGTCATCAGAAAATATAAAAGGGTGATCTTTTTCAAGCAATTTACACAAAGGTTTAGCAATCTTGAAAAAATCTTTTATAAATCACCTGTAGAAACCGGGGTGACCAAGAAATATTCTTATTGCCTTAACGGAAGTGGGTGGTGGAAACTTCTCTATTACATCAACCTTAGAGCGGTCCACCTCAATGCCCTTACTTGACACTAGGTGTCCCAAGACTACACATTCATGTATCATAAAATGGGGTTTTTCCTAGTTCGGTACTAGATTTGTCTCCATACACCTCTTCAATACTCTTTTCAAGTTCATAAGGCAATCATCGAATGAGTTCCCCATCACTGAGAAGTCATCCATGAAACCTCCATTATTTCCTCTACCATATCTGTGAAGATGACCATCATGCACCGTTGGAATGTGTCGGGTGCATTGCATAGGCCAAACAACATTCTCCAAAAAGCATAGATGCCATATGGACCGGTGAATGACGTTTTATCTCTATCTTCCGGGGCAACAAAGATCTGATTATACCCCGAGTATCCATACAAAAAGCAAACGCGGGACCTTCCTGCCAATCTATCTAGCATCTGATCAATGAACGACAAGGGAAAATGATCTTTTCGGGTGGCCTTGTTCAATCTTCTGTAGTCCATACAAATTTGCCATCCCATGACTGTTCTTGTTAAGATCAATTCGTTGTTCTTATTTTGTACAACCGTCATTCCACCTTTCTTTGGCACACACTGAACTGGGATAACCTAGTTACTATTAGTGGTGGGAAAATAATTCCCGAATCTAACCACTTAATCAATTCCTTCTTCACGACTTCTTTCATGTTGGGGTTCAACCTTCTTTGATGTTCTCTGGAAGGTTTGTGCCTATCTTCCTGTAGAATCTTATGCATATACAAGGTCGGGCTGATACCCTTAATGTGTGTAATGATCCAACAATTGCAGTCTTGCACTCTTGAAACACCTGCAAAAGTTGTTCTACCTGCACATCTAACAAACCAGATGAGATAATCACATGTAAAGACGAGTTAGGTCCCAATAACGCATACCTGAGGTGAGATGGTAGTGGTTTTAGCTCCAACTGTGGTGGCTCTTCGATTGATGGCTTAGCTGGAGGGGTCTTTCTTTCTTCTAAGTGTAAAGGCTTGAATTCGAGCTCTCTTTTCCAGCACCCTTGTCTTTCAAGAGCCGACACCCACTCCGCCAATTCCTCACCATTTACCTCTTCTAAGTTTATGATGCAGGTTGCTAGTGGGTCTTTTGCATTAAGTGTCTCATCATCTTCCTCCATGATCACATCCACTGCTTCTATCAAAGAGTAATTTGCAAACTAACTAGGTTACTGTATAGACTTTTGCACATTAACTGTTATTTCTTCATTATTCAGCCTCATTTTCAGCTCCCCAGTTTCACAATCAATACTCTTCCTGTGGCCAAGAATGGCCTTCCCAAAATTATGGGAATCTCCTTATCAACCTAGCAGTCCATAATGATAAAATTTGCTGGAAACACAAACTTTCCATCCTGCACAAGTACATCATCAAGTATACCTGATGGCCTTTTCACCGTTCGGTCAGCTAGCTGTAGTAACATGGAGGTGGGACTTACTCTTCCAATGCCTAACTTTTTATAGATAGATAATGTCATCAGATTTATGCTCGCCCCCAAATCACACAACGATTAGGCGAATGCATAGCTACCTATGGTGCATGGAATTGTGAAGCACATAGGGTCGATAACTTCTCAGTTATAGGTCTTGTCACAACAACACTACAGGTATGAGTCAATGTCAGAGTTGCCAAGTCTTGAAAGACGAACTTGTGAGACATCAAGTCCTTCATCATTTTTCCATAACCATGCATCTCCCTCAACGCATCAATTAGAGGAATATTTACCTGAATTTGCTTCAACATTTCCATAAATTTTTGGTACTCCTCATCCTTCTAATATTTGGCCAACCTCTACGGGAAGAGTGCTGGAGATCGCTTCCTTCCTGCGACTTGAGTTAGATCCTGCTCCGACACTTTTTCTGATGCCGTCTCTTGTGTTTTCCCAGTTTCCTTTACAACCTCTTTTTCTTTGCTTGTTTCCTCTTGTTCATGTTGTATCGTTACCTCCGTTAACCCTGTTGAATTGTCCACCTCAATTGGTACTGGCACAATTATCTCAGTTGGTCGGCTTTCACGAGCAATTTCTTGCTGTAGATCAATATCTCTACCATATCTTAGACTCACCACCATATCTGCCCTAATTGAATCTCAATGCCTTTTATCGTTTAGTCATGTTCTTCAACCTTCTATTGCATTTTTCCACTAGACCCAATCAGTTGTTGCAACATTCCTTTAATTTCAGACAACCCATCATCTTGTCTCACTCTCTGCTGTTGTTGATAAGCTAGTTGCTGATTTTGCTGATTGTATCCCTGTTGCCTTTGGTAAGGCACGACTTGACCCTGTGGTCGCATAATTCCAGGATTATTATTGTTATTGTACTGTTGCTATACTGGTTTATACTACTAATTCTGATGCCCCCAATTCTGAGCACCTTGCCTCTAGCCTCCATAGTTGCCCACATTGTTCAAATTCTCTTGGTCGCTTTGATTGTCGCTTTCATATTCACCACTCCTCGAACACATATATGGTTGGTTATTGCATAGTGTACATAAGCCCCCATTATTCGTGTCAACTATTTGTACATGCTTCTGGCCTGATTCATCAATCTTCTAGGCGAGGATACTCATTTACGTCATCAGAGTGACCATATTCTCGGCTATGGAGTTGTTTGGGTCCAACGCTACTGAGTGAACTAAAGGGGTGATTGTAGTGTCTCTTGTCATCCATCATGAGTTTTGAGCCATTTTATCAAGTAAGATCTTACATTCCTAGAATGATTTGCTAAAAAATGCTCCACCTGCTGAAACATCATCAAGTTATCTTCCAATCCCATGTCGAACCTTTGCCCCAATATTTAATCTAGAATGCCATGGTGTGGACACTTAACCAGCATCCCTTTGAACCTCTACCACATTTCTTGCAATGTTTCAGCCGATTTCTGCCTGAAGCTCAATTTCTCATCAACTTGCTTGCTAGTCTTATTGGATAGGTAACACTTGTTCAAAAACTGCCTGACTAATTCTTCCTAACTGGTGATAGAGTTTATGGGGATAGAATTGAGCCAAGTCTGAGCCTCTCCCATCACTTAGAATGGAAATAACAACAATCTTATTGCTTCCACAGTCTTACTGCTTCTAGTGGCACATTCGATTTCCTTTGCATGACACAAATTGATAGGAAATCTTTAGATGTTGTTGTGGATCTTCAATGTAAGACCCCGAGAACAGTCCCTTCTTCTGCAACAAATGTAGCATGTTGTTTGTAATTTAAAATAATTCTTCTTGTATCAGAGGGACTACAATTACGGTTGCCAGGTTTTCAGTGGTGAATTGTGCCCAATCATTCAAGGGTGCTTCTGTCACAAAAGGTTCCACACCCTGATTGTTCGGGTCATTTACATTGTTTTGGTTGTTTATTACATCACCCATGTCTAGTTCGATTCGTTCCGGTAAGTTCTTGTTTGCTCGATTTAGTGCCTTGAAAGCGTTCTTTGGGTACGGTAATGCTTCGTACAATTCACCAGTTCTTGAGGAGTATCTAGGCATGTACCAGCAACACACAAAACTACAAACACTAGAGTTTCAATATAATGAATTAAGTCGATAAAGCTAAATAAACTACGAATTCTAACAATTCTTTTAGCCGTAATTAATAACACAATTATCTCCCGGCAACGGTGCCAAAATTTAACCACGCTAAACTCTAGTTCTAAAAAGGATAAGCGGTCGCTGCAAATATAATTCGGTCTAAAAGTCCGGAGTTGAATCCCACAGAGAATTAAGGCTTAGCTACAATTGTTCAGTATTGCTAAGAAATACAAGTTCAAATAATTTTCTAGTTATAAAGGTTGTAATTTTTTATTTTAAACTAAGTAATTAACAAATACAAAAAGTAGTAAAATGATCATCTAACGAGACTAATGAGGTCTAGAGTTATGATTTCCCCAATTATCATAATTCTCCCCGCTACATTTTTTATAATTTCGCCTAAGTATTCTCTACCAATCGTGAGTACTTTGGGTGTCTTAGTTCTCTTCCGAGCAACTACAATAATTTACTAGAAATATTCTTCCAAACTACGTTAGCTGGTACTAATTCACCGCTCACTAGGTCGCACTAATATTTTCGTTATTCCTAATCCCACCTTTAAACACTCCGTATTGAATCCTCACATATGTTAGGAGTGATGTTGTTCAATAACTACCTAAATATGTATTCTTTTCCAAGCAATACACACTAAATAGACACAGTCAATTGACAACCATTCAATCAATAACAATAAAAATATAGTTGAACAAGTAGAGAAGTCCAACGACTCAATTATATAAACACGTAATAAGAATTCATCCTACAACAGGTTCCATCAAAACCCTAGATAACAAATTAGTTATTCATAATAGTATGTAAAACTAAAATACTAGAATTCATAACTAATAATGTAAATAGGAAGAAGGAAGTGAAAAACTCGTAGAAGAATTCTCCGCCTTGCTCCTAGTGTATTCTTGCCTCCTTGATCTAATCTTTCTCTCTAAAAGCGTCCCATTTTCCTTCAAAAGTGAGTTTAAGGACTATTTATATATGATAGGGTTTTCATGGGGTGAAATAGTACAATCCCACTTCGGAATAGCCTTTTTAGGTTAGCTCGTTCACTCTCTCGTGCGCACGCGAGAGTGAACGAACGAAGTTCTTCTCTTTTTCTTTTCCTTCTAGGTCTCTCGTGCACTGCCATGCCTTTTTGCCATAATCCGTTATTTTTTTCTTAAGCTTTTCCTTATTTAGCTCGTTCACTATCTCGTGTCGTGTGTATGTGAGAGTGAACGAGCAAAGTCCTTCTTTTGTCTTTTGGTCTCGAATTAACTTCTTTTGCTCACATTTTGTTCAACTTGCTCCTACACATAAGAATGCATGTAATGAGTATAGTTCACCACAAAAACTCATCTAACCTACCGTAACTACACAAGTTATGAGATGAACGTACACCAAAAAATATTCATTTTTGGCCTTTTATCACTTTCTTCTGTCGAGTTCCATCTAGAATTAGTAACAAAACCTCCAATGCCTGAATGGTTCAAAACATTACTTCGTGACACCCATCCTTTTATAACCATCCCTTTTTCTTTGTCCTTTCAAGAAAACATTGTGGAGCTATTTCTTCCATAGTAGTATTCACACCTATTGGAAATTTGATTGTCCAAATAAAATTGACTCTACTTAGCTCAAGCCCTTTTGCTATCTCTTCAATTTCTTGCTTCGAGGAAAAAAATTACTCCCAAATGATACAAAAACACTTGAAAATGTATCCTTCTTATCTAGCCATAATTGAATTGTCACCCAATTTCTCCTCTTCACCTATATTGGCCTCATGGATGAGTATACCAATTGGTATCAACTCCTTATTTCCCAAGACAGAAACATAATTTATATACTATCCCTCAATCTCCATACAAGTGTTCAACAAAACAATATCATGATATTGTTCAAAGGATTTAAGAATTACGTATCCAGACGCTTTCTCATCGCGTGGTTTTAAGGGTTGAATATCTAATTTCTTGATCTCATAATCATGTAGGTATAAGGATGAAAAAGGAAAAAAATTAAGACCTAAAGTCCCATGAAGAAAGTAGTGATATGAGCAGGCAAGATTAGAAGTTTTTTTTGGATATATTTCACGCTGTTGGTGGCACTGACCTTCATTGCCATAACAAGAAACTACATCGAGGCAGACGTGGTCATAAACCAAACCTCTGCTATAAGAAACTGATAACACTTTTAAGATTGTATACGGTCAAAATCAAGGGGTATGATTTTGAAGTCTTAAATCAGGTTATAGGCTCGAGTTCAGTAGACTCAAGTGGGTATCGTATACGGTTAAGGGACACCTACCTCGAGGGAGTTGATCGAGTGATTGGAATGGACTGCATCGAGGGCAGCATTGTCTCGAAGCCAATCAAGAAAGAGCAGGAATTTTTCAAGGATACGTGGACCTAGGCATTAATTATAGGATAAGGGTTGTACGAAATGGTACAGGTCCGTACTAGGCCGTTATATACCTGTACCAATAGAATTCTTTACCTTTATGAGCAATGCACTATATTGGGGTTTTTTCCTTCTATATAAAGGAGACCCCAATCATTTTGTAAGGCATGAGATCATCCACTGCACGAGAACATTATTATTTTTCTTGTTTAACGTGTTCAACAATTATTCTTCAGCTTTATTGCCTTTACTTCATTGTTCATACTTTATTAGTCTTAACTGACCTCGAGCCTCCTGGATAGCCAAGCTCGAGGCCCCCACTGCTTCATCAACTTTGGTTTGGTCTATTATTTTTTCTTACTTAAGCTCAATATTACTTATTTAATCACTAGTATTAGAACATATCACGTATCTTTAAAACAGTAAATTATCTTTAATTATTACTCGTATTTTTCGAGGTAAATAATTTAGAGCCCACCGTGGGGCTAAAGATAATAATGATTATTTTAGTGCTAGTTTTCTGATAACACACGTTATTCTTTATACTTTTTCTTGTCAAAGTTTTCTTGATTTCAGGCCAAAATATGTCTAGCACACAAAATACACCTGCCCAAGACGATGAGGGACTTGGAGAAAACAACGGCATAGGGATCGGTGTGCCACCCGTAAACCCGAAGGGGGTGCCTAACGTGGAGCCAATTGATATCAACTCCCACAATGCCCCAAACACGAAGCAGGCACATACCCCGTAGGGAATGGACACAGGGAAGCCCAGGCTGGAGGCCAGGAAGCACGAGGACCGGAAGAAGGAGGAGTCAACCTCCAGGTGATATTTGAGATGCTGCAAGCTCACATGTCTCCATCGCTCAGCTTCAGAGTCAGAACATGACTCTTAACACCGCCGAACCAGCAAACACATAACACGAACCTGTCTTGAAAGGCCCGATGAAAGTGGCTCGGGGACTGACCCCACAATCATGAAAATGCTTGAGGACCTGACTAAAAGAATTGAGTCAGGAAAAAGAGGATAGAAAACAACGATAAAAAGGTAGAGACTTACAATTCCCGGGTGGACCAAATACCGGGAGAACCTCCAGTTTTGAAGGGCCTAGATGCCAAAAAATTCATACAAAAACCTTTCCCCTCGAGTGCGGCTCCAATGCCCTTTTCTAAGAAGTTTTGCATGCCCCATATACCGAAATACAATGAAACAACTGACCCTAATGAACATATTACATCGTACACTTGTGGAATCAAATGAAATGACTTGAACGATGACGAAATCGAGTCAATATTGTTAAAAATTTTGGGGAAAGATTATCGAAAGGAGCTATGATCTAGTATCATAACTTAGCCCCTAACTCCATTGGCTCATTTGCGATGTTGGAGGATGCCTTTGTAAAAGCACACGCCGGGCCAAAAAGGTGGCCACAAGGAAATGAGACATCTTCAAAATAAAACAAAGAGATGACAAGATGCTAAGGGAGTTCGTGTCCCGGTTTTAGATGGAAAGGATGGAGTTACCCACGGTCTCCGATGACTGGGCAGTTCAGGCCTTCATGTAAGTTTTGAATGAAAGAAGCTCGATAACATCTCGACAACTAAATCATAACTTGATCGATTATCCAGCCGTGACATGGTCGGATGTTCACAATTAGTATTAGTCAAAAATTAGGGTCGAGGATGACCAGTTAGGAGCCCCCTTGGGCTCAATTCACCAAAATAGGTTCGCAACCAAGCCTCGAGGGACACAGACCGGGGATCAAGATTCAACAAAGAAAGGTATCAACCGTATTTTGAAGACAGAAAGAACATTTCAAGGCATAACGCACCTCGCAATGATTGAAGAGTAGATCGAGGCCAAAGCTCTCGGGGATTCATGGGCAAAATCGGGTCTGACATGCGCCTGGGACTAGTGGAGGCCCCCAAATTATCAAAATACAACTTCAGTGTTGATGCTTCAAATATCATCTCAGCTATTGGCAAAGTTAAAGATGCCAGATGGCCCAAGCCCATACAGACAGACCCTTCTCAAAGAAACCCGAACTTAATATGCTTTAGCCCATGCCATCTGTCGACACATAAAAAATGGTCTAAGGAACAATAGTCATCATTTTTCCATAACCGTTCCTAATTTTTTTTTGGTGTTTTAGGCTACAAAAAGTAGAATTCTGCTCGATTTCCAGATTTGGAACTCTCTATGAGTCGCTGTACTGGGTGATCTGGAATAAGAAAGGTGACATGAGCATTGTACTGGATGATTTGGAAGTCTCCAGGAGTCGTTGTGACTTTGGTTATTGTAGGCGGATTAGAGCTGATAAAGTTGAGGGGGTTATACATAAGAAGAGAAAGGGTAAAGAGACCGGGCCAGATGAAATACATGTGGAGTTTTGGAAGAATGCGGGCAAGGCAGGCTTGGAGTGGATCAGTAGGTTATTTAATTTCATGTTTAGAATGAAGAAGATGCCGAAGAGTGGAGGTGTAGTATGATGGTTCCTGTATACAAGAACAAGGGTGATATCCAAAATTGCAATAACTATTAGGGTATCAAGCTGCTTAGCTATACTATGAAAATCTAGGAGAGAGTGGTAGAGCTAAGGGTGAGGAGAATGTATCTATTTCCAAGAATTATTTTGAATTTATGGCACATCGTTTGACAACAGAAGTTATCCACCTTGTTAGGAGATTGATGGACCATTATAGGGAGATAAAGAATGACTTGAGTATGATGTTCATCGACTTAGAAAAGGTGTACGATAACATCCCGAGGGACATTTTGTGGAGATATTTGGAGGCTAGAGGTGTACCTGTTGCCTACATTAGGTTTATTAAAGACATGTATGATGGAGTAAAGACCCAAGTGAAGATGGTGGGTGGGGACTCAGACTATTTTCCGATTATTACAGGGTTGCACCAGGGGTTGGCACTCATCCCTTTTTTGTTTGCTCTAGTGATGGACATACTGTCGCGCCATATCCAAGAGGAGGTGCCGTGAAGTATACTATTTTGCAGATGATATTTTATTGATTGACGAGACGCGAGGCAGCATGAACGTGCAATTAGAGGTATGGCGGCAGATCCTGGAATCTAAAGGTTTCAAGTTGAGTAGGACTAAGACAGAATACTTGGAGTGTAAGTTAAGTGGTGAGACTCAAGGAGGGGAAGGATAAGTGAGGCTGGACTCGCAAGTCATCCCTATGAGAGGGAGTTTTAAGTACCTTGGGTCTACTATTCAGGGGGATGGGGACACTTATGAAGATGTCAGACATCGTATTGGGGCAGGATGAATGAAATAGAGACTCGCTTTGGGTGTTTTATATGACAAGAAGGTGCCACTGAAACTTAAGGGTAAGTTCTACAGAGTGGTGGTAAGACCAATGATGTTGTATGGGGTTGAGTGTTGGCTAGTCAAGATCGCTCATGTCCAGAAGTGAAGGTAGTAGAGATGAGGATGTAAAGATGGATGTGCGGTCGCATCGGGTTACAAATGAGATAATTCGCGACAAGGTGGGTGTGGCCCCTATTGAGGATAAGATGCGGGAAGCGCGACTTAGATGGTTTGTTCATGTGAGGAGGAGGAGCACATATGCCCCGATGAGGAGGTGTGAGAGGTTGACATTTGAGGGCTTACGTAGAGGTAGAGGTAGGCCAAAGAAGAGATGGAGAGAGGAGATAAGGCAAGACATGGCACAACTTCAGCTGACCGAGGACATGACCCTTGATAGGAAGGTATGGAGCTGGAGGATTAGGGTAGTAGAGTAGGTAGTCTAGAGTGTTCATAACAGTAGTATTAGCACGCAGTCTTTCTTTCTGTTGGTAATAGAGTTTTATGATTAACTGTGGTTTCTTTCATTGTTTATCACATTAATATCTTGTTATTTTTATTCTGTTTTTATATGGATTTTTGGTACTGTCCCTCTTTGTCTATATTTTTATTATTGTGGTGCTTATGATTTCCTGAGCCGAGGATTTATTAGGAACTACCTCTCTATCATCACAAGGTAGAGGTAAGGTCTGCATACACACTACCCTCCCCAGACCCCACGGCGTGGGATAATACTGGATATGTTGTTGTTGTTGTTATTGTCCCAGATTTTTGTTTGTGACAGCCCATGCCATCTGCATGCATATGGGAGCCCAGTCCCGAATCGTCTAAAAAATTTTTGGCCCATCAAGTAAGACCTGAGAAACAATGGTCATTACTTCGCCATGACCGTTCATCATTTTTTGGTGTTTTAGGGCAAAAAAATAGAATTTCGCTCGATTTCCATACTTTTGTGTGCTATAGCCCATGTCATATGCATGCATCTGCGCGACCAGACCCGAATCGCATAAAATTTTGTCGCCCATAAAAAATGACCTAAGGAATTATAGTCATCGCTTCGCCATGGCTGTTCGTTTTTTTTTTTTTTTTTTTTTTTTTTTGCGTTTTACGGCCAAAAATTTGAATTCTAAAATTTTACTTTCCTTTATTCTCTAAGTAAATCCATAACTAGGGCTCTTAATCCTGGCAAGCCAATTCCATCGTTGTTCAACACTATCACCGTCGACCGATCGACGTTGACAAAGTTATCCTCCGTTTTGCTTCTCGTAGTTTTCATTCGGTGAAAATATTCATAAATTTACGCATTTGCTCCTGCAATTTTCTCATACCTTCTCTATCTTTTTCTCTATTGCTAAGGATTCTTGGCCCTTCTTTGATTCATCTGTCAAACAGAAACTTCAGGCAGAAAAAAGAGAGAACCCAAATACACATTTTTTAGTTTCTACATATTCTTGGCCTGAGCCATCTTTCTGCGATAGGCTCCTTCTCGTCTCTTTCTTCCGCGACATCGAACTCCTACGGCAGGCAATAACGATTTTGAGGAGCAATCGGTTTTCATAAAGAACGAACTTGGTCGGTAAAAATTTGGTGGCCGAAGCGATTTACATCTCGCTTGGAATTTTGGTTATGCTCCAATCATCCTCGTCTCTCTACTCTTTAACCTTCAGATCATATTTGTTTGACCCCAATAACACAAACGGCCAAAACCATCGCCGATGACCCAGACCAGTCGATTTTCTAGCAAGGTTCCCATCATGCGTCGGTGCGTGAGTTCCTGTCTAGGTAGTTTTCAGGCGCGTGCGTCTCCTCCCTCTCAGCTAGCTCATCGCAATCCATTATTGCCAGCTAGATTTTCGACAACTTTAAGGGCTGCAATCCAAGTTCTATTGTTCCTCTCTTGTCTTGGTGTTTTAATAGTTTGATATTTTAGCATAATTGTATCTCCTTGCTTTCCCATTTGTTCTTGAATCTTTAATTAGTATTTGCCCTAGCATTGTCAAATTAATTGCATTATGATAGCCTTGCCTACTTGTTTATGTGTTTACATCTTTTTTTTGAATCTTTACTTAATATATCCGCTAGTAGTTGTGCTCTAGTTTTGCACATTTTCTTTTTGACCTTTAGTTGTAGATTATAGTCCCCTTTAGGTCTTTTATTGTGTTTCTTCACCTGTTTTTTTGACATTTAGTTGAAGATTATAGTTCCCTTTAGTACCTTTATTTTATTTCTTCACCTGTCTTTCTGACCTTTAGTTGTAGATTATAGTTCCCGTTAGTTTCTTTATTTTATTTCTTCACCTTTTTGACGATCTTTAGTGGTAGATTATATTTCGATTATTCATTTTATTTTTGTCGCTTTGTTTTCGGGATAGTGATTGCGTAATGACTCCTAGATTTTAGTGGCTTTGGTGAACGATGGTAGGGTAAGGTCTTGACCTTTGGGGTAAGAGGGCTAAGGGAGCTACTAGGCTAAGAGTTGGGTTTTGCAACATAGGAACTTTGACTTTAAAATCTATAGAGTTAGCAAAGATTCTCGAGAAAAGGAAGATTAATATAGCTTGTGCACCGGAGACTAGATGGGTAGGAGATGTGAGCGAGATGTGGACATGTTCAAACTAAGGTATTCTGGGAGGATGGGGGGAAAGAACGGGGTAGGTATCTTGGTTGATAAAGACCTCTGTGAACTAGTAGTGGAGGTTAGGAGGCAGAATGACAGGCTGATGACTATTAAGCTAGTTGTTGGAGGTTTTTCTTCGAACATAATCAGTGCGTATGCACCCTAAGCAGGCTTGGACGAGGAAGTCAAGAGACGTTTCTAGGAGGATTTGGATGAGATCATGCGTGGTATCCCGTAGACTAAGAAACTTTTCATAGGAAGAGATTTCAACAGCCACATTGGAGCAATGTCTCGGGCGTATGATGATGTGCATGGTGGCTTTGGTTTTGGAGATAGGAATATATGCGGAACGTCTCTGCTGGACTTTGCTAAAGCATTTGATTTGGTGATAGCAAACTCGAGTTTCCCTAAGAAGAGGGAGAACTCGGTCGCCTTCCGGAGTTCGGTGACTGAGACTCAGATTGATTATTTACTCTGCTGGAAGTTTGATAAAGGTCTTTCCTTGGATTGCAAGGTCATCCCGATTGAGAACCTCTAGACCCTTCATAGGCTCATGATCATGGACCTTGAGATCACGAGGAAGAGAAGGAAGAGGGAGATGTATAGACAACATAGGATCAAGTGACGAGCCTTGACGGAAGCTAAAGCGCAGGAGTTGGGGGTCAAGCTGCTTACTCTAGGGGCTTGGAGGAGTAGTGGGGATGGAAGAGCTATGTAGATTACTACTGCGCAGTGTATTAGGGAATCCGTAGAGAGGTATTAGGTGTTTGAAAGGGTTACTCCGGTGGTGGAATGAAGAGGTGCAAGGAAAAGTGGAAACCAAGAAAGTGATGTATCTGAAGCTAGTAGTGGAAAGTGTAGACGAGGAGGAGAAGAGGGAGCAATATAAGTTGGCTAAGAAAGAGACAAATCTAACAGTTACGGTGGCCAAGACTGCATCTTTCTTTCATTTGTATGAGGAAATCGAGGGCCGATTTGGGAATAAGAGGTTATACAGGTTAGCCAAGGCGCGAGAAAGGAAGGCTCGTGACTTAAACCAAATAAAGTGTATCAAGGACGAAGAAGATAGAGTTTTGTTGGATGAGGGGCTTATTCGTCGGAGATGGCAGGCCTACTTCCATCGTCTCTTGAACGAGGAGGGGGACATGAGCATTGTACTAGGTGATTTGGAACTTTCAAGGAGTCATTGTGACATAGGGTATTATAGGCGGATTATAGTTAACGAAGTGGAAGGGGCTATGCATAAGATGACCAGGGGTAAAGCGACCGGGTCGGATGAAATCCCAGTGGAGTTTTGGAAGAGAGCGGGCAATGCAGGCTTGGAGTAGCTGACTAGGTTATTTAATGTTATTTTTAGAACGAAGAAGATTCCTGAAGAGTGGAGGTGGAGCATGATGGTTCCTATATACAAGAACAAGGGTGATATCCAAAATTGCAATAACTATCGGGTATCAAGCTGCTTAGACATACTATGAAAGTCTGGGAGAGAGTGGTAGAGTTAAGGGTGAGGAGGAGTGTGTCTATTTTCGAGAACCAGTTTGGGTTCATGCCGGGTGTTTGACTATAAAAGCTATCTACCTTGTTAGGATATTGATGGAGTAGTATAGGGAGAAGGACTTGCATATGGTGTCCATTGACCTAGAAAATACGTATGATAAAGTTTCGAGGGAGATTTTGTGGAGATATTTGGAGGTTAGAGGTGTACCTATTGCCTACGTTAGGGTGATTAAGGATATGTATGATGGAGAAAAGACCCGAGTGAGGATGGTAGGTGGGGACTCAGATCATTTTCCTATTATGATGGAGTTCCATCAGGGGATGCCACTCAACCCTTTTTTGTTTGCCCTGGCGATAGACGTACTGTTGCGCCACATCCTAGGGGAGGTGCCGTGGTGAATGCTATTTGCAGATGATATCGTATTGATTGTTGAGATACAAGGCGGTGTGAACATACAGTTAGAGGTATGGAGGCAGATCTTTTAGTCTAAAGGTTTCAAGTTGAGCAGGACCAAGACAGAATACTTAGATTGTAAGATCAGTGGTGAGACTCAAGGGGGAATGGGAGGTGAGGCTGGACTCGCAGATCATCCCTAGGAGAAGGTTTTTTTTTAGTACCATGGGTCTATTATTAAGGGGGGATGGGGAGATTGATCAGGATCTCACACATTGTATTGGGGCGGGATGGATGAAATGGTGACTCGCTTACGGTGTTCTATGTGATAAGAAAATTCCACCGAAACTTAAAGATAAATTCTATAGAGTGGTGTTCAGATCAACGATGTTGTATGGGGCTGAGTGTTGTCCAGTCAAGATTGCTCATGTCTAGAAGATGAAGGTAGCAGAGATGAGGATGTTGAGATGGATGCGCGAGCACACCAGGTTAGATATGCTTAGAAATGAGTTTATTCGCGAGAAGGTGGGTGTGGCCCCTATTGAGGACAAGATGCGGGAAACACGACTTAGGTGGTTTGGTCATCTGAGGAGGAGGAACATAGATGCCCCGGTGAGGAGGTGTGAGAGGTTTAAATTGGAGGGGCTACAAAGAGGTAGAGTCAGGCCAAAGAAGAGGTGAGAAGAGGTGATTAGGCAAGACATGGCGCAACTTCAGCTGACCGAAGACATGACCCTTGATAGGAAGGTATAGAGGTCGAGGATTAGGATAGTAGAGTAGGTAATCTAGAGTGTTTATAACAGTAGTATTGGCACGTAGTCTGGTTTCTATTGGTAGTAGGTTTTTATAACTAATCGTTATTTTCTTTCTTTGGTGATCACCTTTCTGTCTTGTTGTTTTTATTCTTCTTTTATATGGATTTTTGGTGTTGTCCATTTTTGTCTATATTTTCATTAATGTGGTGCTTATGCTTTCCTCAGCCGCTATTGGAAACAATCTCTCTATCCTCACAAGGTAGGGGTAAGGTCTTCGTGTACGATACTCTTCCCAGATCCTACGGTATGAGATAATACTGGGTATGTTGTTATTATTGTTGTTGTTGTTTTATTCTCCAAGTTCATCAATTAACTCTAAGCGAGTAACAAGACATTTTCAATGATCAAATTCATTCTTTTATGTGCAATTTTCTCTCTATGGGTTAATACTTCTGGTTTTGCATAAAACTTTTATTGATAAACATTTTCATATTTATACTTTTAAGTACTTTAATTGAGAATATTATAGTCTATGGCTCGATGCACTAGTTAGTATTCATACCGAATAAATTGAAGTTACCGAACCGAATAAACCGAAGTCGAAAGGAGAAAATCGAACCATGCTGAATTTAATTAAGTACGGCATTGGTATGGCATTTTAAGAAACTGAATATCGAAAATACCGAACCGAAATATCTAAAAACCGTACCAACTGACAAACACTCCTCACGCCGACCTTCAAATCCCCTCTTCCAATTTATATTAAGAAAGTGAAGCTCTCTAAAGAATATTATAGATAACTTAGTTTGAATTCCTAAATACACGACTGACTTTCCCTAAATATGGAATCCTTTGAAGCTCAACTTGCTGACGTGGAAATTACATTCTGAAACGATATAATCATAAAAATATTTCTTTATGCATTTGCAATAAGCTTGTAGCAAAGTCTAAGCATGAATGGCAAATCACTACTTCAAGATTGCTTTAATCTTTTTAGCCAAATCATCTATCTCCTTCTCACCTTTCATTCAAATCTTCTCCTTCATTTCTCTTACATTATTCTTGACTTCTCCAATATTTTCCATCACCTTCCTTATTCCTCTAGCCACCTCCTCTCTTTTAATGTCTCCATTTTCATCTTTCAAAATCTCTAAACCAAGGCCAAGTTCCTCAATTAATCTTGCATTTGTAGGCTGATCAAGATGTTTTGGCATAGCTATTATAGGAACACCAAAACATATACTTTCTAATAAAGAATTCCACCCACAATGAGTCACGAAACCACCAATATTAGAATGTCCTAAAATTTTAGCTTATGGTACCCATCCCTTTATAACCATGCCTTTCTTTGATTTTTCAAGAAAACTTTGTGGCAAAACTTCTTCAATTGTGGTAGTTACACCTACTGGAAATTTTATAGTCTAAATATAGTTTACTAGGGTTAACTCAAGCCCTTTAGATATATCTTCAATATCTTTCTTTGACAAGAAATGTTCACTTCCAAAAGATACAAAAACACATGAAGATTCATTTTTTTTTATCTAACCATTGTATGATCTCTAAGTCTTCCTCTTCATCGATCGCGTTGCGAATAAGTGGACCAATTGGTATTATATCCTTTTTGGACTATTGAGAAAGATAATCAATGTGCTTGCCTTCAATCTCCTTAAAACTATTGACCAAAACAATCTCATTAGATTGTTCAAAGGCTTTTAGGGTTATCCCTCCTAAAGCTTTCTGCCTATCTATTTCACCTAAATCCTGGGCAGCAATTTCATTAATATCACAATTAATTGCCCTAATATTTTCTTGGAGAATATGATAGAATTTTGAAAAAGCAGCTATACCCGAAGTGCATAAATGAATAGCAGGAATATTACGTGAAGAAGCTATGGTTGCACCCCATGGTTGGAAGCTATCATATATTATAAGATTAGGGTTTAGAGTGTCAATAATGGTGGAAAAATTGGAGGAAGCCATTTGAAAAGTTTGGATAAGTGTGAAGTTAAGATGAGGAGGTAGGCCATTGGTTGTGTGATAGTGAGGAGGAAGCTCAGGTGAAGATGGTTAATGAAATTCCACTAATTGTATACATAAATTATTTGAGGGTTGTTTGGCTGGGTTTTTTTCAATGGATTCAAGAATTATGGGGGTAGAAAGAAAATATATGTGAATGTTTCTTTGTGCTAATTTCTTGGCTAACACCAAATAAGGTGTCACATGGCCTTGTGCTAACCATGGAAAGAGTAAGACAGTTGGAATTTTCTGGTCTCTCTCCATTAATAATTACGGAATCCCTTTGATTCCTTCCATTTGTATTTATACTATGGCAGCCATAACTCTCTATATGTGTATGACAAACTTTGTATAAACCAAGGAAACAAGAAAAAGTATAATTAACTTGGATTACTTCAATAATTTCTTATACAAGTCGATATCATCTTTGTACAGAACATGAAGATGATTCTAGAATATAGAGATCGGCTATATACAGCCTATTACAAATGTACTTTTAGTTACATAATTTTTTTCGCGGAGATCGATTCTTACAAAGAAATTTTGAAATACTATAGAAATTTTTGTGGTGTCATTTTCACATGTTCCAACTATAATTGGTCATATGAGACCATTTCTCTTTCAGAACTGGCATAATGCATGATTACTTGTCAAATGACATTCTACCCTGTCAAAATTAAAATATGGTAGTTTCTAGAAAGTTGAGAATATTTAAAATACACGATGACTAAAGTGAACACTTAATGAACATTAAATAATTAACCATTTGTAGTTTTTCCTGTTTGGTACTAATGTTGTTTTCTTTTTTGTGTTTGACGTTTATGGGAAATCATTTAGTGTGATTATAATATTCCATCGATTGATCGTACGGGATACAGCTAAGCCGGCGTTTGCTTGAGTAAAAAAAAAGTAAAATTAGGGAGACACTTAGCAAAATATTATTTGTTTTTTACCCTTGTAAACTAAAGTTTACACACACATGTATTAATTATGAATGTGTCTGTGTGTAAATGTCTAAAAATTAAACAAATATTAGTTACGAATTCATAATGCCAAAAGTGAGGCAACCTGAAGAAGAGGTGCAGAGGATGAACAATTTCTCAATCAAACAAATGTATAAAACTGTCACGACCCAAAATCTTAATCCGGTCGTGATGACGCCTCTCGTGAAAACAAGACCAGCCAACAGATTAACAATACCTCTTTTAACAGTTACTTAACACAAATAAGTCAAACCATAGTGTACATTGTCATAAATGCGGAAGGAAATGATAAAACAGGGAACCAGCCCAACTCAGCC
>MU678459.1:74403-101809 GCA_026770625.1 Nicotiana glauca
GGGGCGGAGGTAAAAAGTCTAACACTGTGCTGCTCCAAATTTTTCAAAAAGTACTTTAAAAATGAAGTAAAAAAAAGGAGGTAATTTGCTAGCTTCTCTGCCTTCTCTTTGATTTTCTTCATCTTTATATATGATCTTCACAGCATTTGTTGATACTCGTCTGTCACACAATTCACTGCAATACAAAAGGGAAAAAAATAACTTAAGATGACGATGACGACGGCAAAAGGCTTGCTCCTCCTCATAGGTTGAATTGACAATTGACACATATAGGTTTTATAAATAAAAAAAAGAAGCTGTAATGCAACGCTTTAAAATGTTACTCGATGCTTTTTTCTCTTTTTATTTTCCTTGCTGTTAAAGTGCAGGAAATGCCCTAATCAAGAACGATAGAAGGTCTATTAGTAATTAATTAGTTGAGTCGTTAAGTAAATCGAGCTCAATCATAATCACTGCAAGACAAGCTTCACGAGTTGAGAACGAGGCTTGAAACCACTACACATATCAGAGGAAATTGAAAATTGAATATCACAGGCCACAGGGTAATTCAATGAATATAAAAGACAATTCACTTGGATCACAGTATCAGAAATGAGTTGTGTGCTTTTAGTTCTTCAGAGACATATCACTTATGCATAAAGGTTCAAGATAAATTATTTNCGGTATCACATGGTACTAGAATTCTTTTTTGCTACTTATACTTTGATTGCAATTTTTTAATATTTTATTATCATTTTTATCCTAATTAGTATACATGGAGATTTGGTTGCCGTAGATTATGTTTTCTTCCTCTATAACTGGTTGCATTACTGCTAATCGTAGAGTGTGTATTGATATTTATAGGCAAGGAGATCAAGGTTTGCATGGCAACCACGTGTTGATTCTTAAAATTTGATTATGTAATTTATGGTGCTCAACAACAGTCAATGTGATATTCAGTGTATTAGATCAAGTGACAACTGCTATTATTTCACTTTAATAATTGAATTTTAAAAAATGCGAAAAAGGTATATTGTACTAGTTATATTAAAAAAAAGGTGAATAAATATTTACTATATCAATTATTTTTCTTATTGTATAAAAAAGAAATAATAAAAAATAGTGAAAACAGTAAATGAAATTAGATTATGAAGAGAAAAAGAATATAAAAAATAAGAAGTTAAATGAAATTAGAAAAAGAAAAAAGAAAAAAACAAGAAGAAAAAGAGAAAAAAGAAAAGCAGAAAAAAAGAAGAAGCATAGAAATAAAAAAAAAATTGGAGAATACAGAAAAATTTTCCCACAAAAACTACTATGGGTAGGAAATGTTATTAGTTTATGGATAGAAAAATAAATGGATACACAAGGGTAAATAATTTTTTTTTGGGTAGTTGTGTCAAAACCCCTATATTTAATTGGTACACAATTTGATTTTTCTATAGTAATAATATATATAAAAAAGAATAATAAAAAATAGTGAAAATAGTTAATGAAATTAGATTATGAAGAGAAAAGGAATATAAAAAAAAGAAGTTAAATGAAATTAGAATAGGAAAAAAACAAATAAGAAGAAAACGAGAAAAAAGAAAAGGAGAAAACAAGAAAAAAGAAAAGGAGAAAAGAAAAAGAAAAAGAAAAAGAAAAGAAGCATAGAAATAAAAAAGAATTGGAGAATAAAGAGAAAATTCCCTACAAAACCTACTATGGGTAGGAAATGTAATTAGTTTATGGGTAGAAAAATAAATGGGTAGATAAGGGTAAATAGTTTTATTTTTGTGGGTAACTATGTCAAACCCCCTTAAATTTAGGCAAAGAAGGCCAAATGATATAATGTATCTATAAAATGTAAAAATCACTCTTAATTAAAATAAACTAATATAAAACTAAATACTAAAAGTGAAACTAATTTTTGTATTTTCAAATGTTATAATAAAGTAAAAAGTAGGAAGAATAGGCTAAAGTCACGGTGAAATTGAATTACTATAAATATAAATATACTAATTGACTTTAAAGTAAAGAGGAAAATATTTTTGTAATTTTTATTTTTATTATAAAATAAAGTAAAAGAGTCAAAACTAGTTAAACTAGCGATATTAGACCTAAAATAAATATTTAAATTCTAAAATGTGTAAAATCTTGGGGAGGAAAACAAATTACATGTCTACAGTTGCCCCTCTTTGACGGGAAGCACGAAGAGTTTTCAGACAGAACGACGAGACAGGTAATTTTTACCCGGCCCTTATTTAGAGTGACCAAAAACTAAAAGAAAGGAGAATGTGATCGAGCCCTAGTGTCTGAGCTGCCTACATATCATTGGCTATAAAGGAATCAGGCCACGTGTAGTTCAGAAGTGAGACGAGCGACGGATTACCGAGGTGGAGAGCCGATTGAGGTGCAATCGAGGTTCCGATCCGCGGTTCCTGTCATTACATCAAAATAAAAGGAAAAATTACACCAAATATATAAAAAAAAAATACAAGATCTTATCTACTTCTTGCTTGAATCTTCCTTGAATATCAACTTGATCCCTCTGACTTGAGTTTGAAGAAAACTGAAAGTTGACCCTGTTCTTCAGGCGGGCACCCTACTGACTTGAATTTGAAGAAAACTAGAAATTGACCTGGTTATTCAGGCGGACTCCTGCTGTCTCTGCCTTGAATCTTGAAAACTTAAAGTTGACCCTGTTCTTCAGGCGGACTCCTGTTGCATTTGACTTGAATCATGAAAATAGAAAGTTGACCCCGTTTTTCAGGTGGGCTCTTGATGCCTCTGACTTGATGTTGAAAATTGAAAGTTGACCCTGTTCTTTAGGTGGGCTCCTGATGCCTTTGACTTGAACTTGAAAACTGAAAGTGGACCTTGTTCTTCAGGTGGGCTCCTGATGCTTCTCGGACTTGAGAATTGAAAGTTGACCACGTTTTTCAGGATGGCTCCTGATGCTTCTTGAAGTTGAAAATTAAAAGTTGACCATGTTCTTCAGGTGGGGTCCTGATGCTTCTCTAACTTGAACTTGTAAACTAAAAGTTGACCCTGTTCTTCTGGCGGGCTCCTGATGTCTCCCTAACTTGAACTTGTAAACTGAAAGTTGACCATGATCTTCAGGCTGGATCCTCCTGCTCGAATTTGAACAAAATTAAAAGTTGACTCCATTATTAAAGCGAGCTTCTGGTACATCTCTGATCTGAACCTGAAACCAATTTTTGAAACATTGCCCTTCGTTCTCTAGGTGGGTGCCTGCAATCAAAAACAACAAAACAAACTAAATATTCTGCCCCAGTTTGCACTAGGAAGATTAGTGAGTTGTTAGCGAAACCGTAGATCACCTATGCTATTGATGAAGGATGCAATAATGAGGGTAAAACTAAAAACACAACTAGGATGTGCGTCTCCTGTGAGATTGAGCTTAATAAAACTACAAACTGAGCTTGATTAAACTAAAACATGATCCTATTCTCCAGGTTGGACCCAAAACTAAAGGAAAACGAAAGATTAACAACTTAACAAAACTAAAATTGACCCTATTCTCCAGGCGGGACACTTGATCCTAAAGAATGCTAAAGATTAACAACTTAAGAAAACTAAAATTGATCTTATTCTCCAGGTGGGACCCCTGAATTTAAGGAACGCTAAATATTAACAACTTAAGAAAGCTAAAAACAGACCCTATTCTCCAGGCGGGACCCCTGAACTTTGAGATTTACAACTTAAGAAAACTAAAACTGATCCTATTCTCCAGGAGGGACCCCTGAACTTAAGGAAAGCTAAAAACTCTTCTGACCAGGGAGAATGCCTAGGAGGTACGGTTCTTCTCAACTAAAAAAATATGTAGGAGGTAAAAATATTCTCAACTAGGGGAAAGCCAAGAAAGTAAAAAACCTTCTCAAACAACCTTTGTGCTGACAAGATTTGGGCACTGCACTTGAAAAATTCAAGCTTCCAAGCTTTGATTTGGACATAGTCTTCGTCCCTGTTTCAAACAAACAAAACTTGTGAGGTTAAACATGGTGGTTGGTTTGTGGCCTTGACTTTGAGGGCGATTACTCCTTCATTTGCCATGATAAATTTGATTTCAACTTGAAAGACCTTGTTTGTTTATTGACTAACCAATTTCTCTGTCACCCTTATCACAAAAAATACCTCTGATTTGTTCAAACCCAATACCCTTTATCTATTGCATTATGCTCATGATTAACATACCGAAACTTTGTATTTCACATGAATCTCAAAGCATGCCAAATATCTCCAACTCAGTGCGCATGCTGACCTTTCTTGACTTATACCACTTTGATGTGCTAGCCAGACTCCGCTTTGTACAATTGAAGAGCTGGTAACAGATTTTGAAGTCATTTTTTACTTGTTCTGACAAAATAGTCTCAAGAGGACTTAAACAGAGCAAGAAGAACAGACTTAAGTGGGTAACAGAAAGAGATGACATCTAACAAGAAAATAACCAAGTAGAAACTTATTAGATGTGGATACCAACCCTAATGACAGTGACATGCATTTTGGATTAAGTGACCTAATCTATCAAGCAAGTCTAATGTTCAACTCTTGTTGTATCTCTAAGCCGTGAAACTGGGCTTCAATTCTCTGATTGTCCTATCTGAATCACGGTCCTTATTCGACTTGTAGTGCTCGAAGGATTTTCACCATCAAGCCTATCTCATTTTGTTCTTTCTCTCAACTCACCATCGCCTTATGGTGCCTATGAAGGTTTTCACCAATACGACTCTCTCATTTTATTCTTTTCTTCTTATTTCCTCTAATTCTGTAGATGACAAGACATTAACCGTGGTAAATATATCATATGCTCTTGGCATGGCTAACTCAGCACTGTCAAAGATTATCTAGGAGGTCTTTTCTAACTGTAATATGGCTTTTGGACAGAGTTAGAAAGAAATGTAATGATAAAGGCACAAAATAACAAAGATAAGAAGGTTAATTTATTTACAACTTTTGAAATCCATTTTAAAAACTTTTCCCCAGTTTCTAAAACAAGACAATTTGATTCTCATTTTTTTTACATGGAATTTCTAAGACAAAATGCCCCACTCTTGACTTCATGGGATTATGAAATATTTTATTTGGTGCGACCGAACCGTAAAGATGCCTACATATCTTGTGGTGACAAAAATTAGGTCGAATGTAGTTCACACAACTACTCTTCGTTGTTACTATTTTTCTCTTCGTTTTTGCTTTTTCTCTTCTTTTCCTTTTTTATTTTTTTTATTTTTTATTTTTTTTGGAATGAAATTTCTAAAACAAACCTTATAAGGACATGATTTGTTTTTATATATATTTTTTTAATGACTCTAACTTGATTCCAAAAGAGGTAAGGCCAAGGAAATTAGCATAGGTTCAAAAGGGGTACCGAATGGTATAAAGTGTTTGGGTAACTGAAAGAGGGCCTCCCAATCTCTTAAAATGCCGAGTACAACACATGCAACTTGAGGATGAAAATTGAAGATCATGTATAACACTTCCTTGCAGCAATGACATTGATATCACAAATATGCCTTCCACCTTCCTTTTGTTCCTTGTCAAGTACATAACTCTTGTTGGGTAATTTCTTCTTCACAATGGACGTCCTCTGCCAGTTTGGAGAAAAATCTTTTGGCGGTATCTTGTAACTTGGAATGCATTTGAACTGAAAGTTTCTTGTTTCAACTGTCTGGGACACACTCTTTTGTAAAAGATTCTTGTCGTCCTATTAACATCCCAAACCATCTGCCCCAGTTTCACATAATTGGGGCTTTAAATGACCTCAAGATGTCCAAATCTTTACTTATTTCCCACAAATATCTTTGTTGTTTAATGGTTAGACTAGCTTTCAAGACCAGACTGAGAAATCCACATGCAAGTCATGTTACTAGAGTCAACATAAAAGGAACTATAAAATAAAAAGAGAATTAAACAAACACGGACTAGAAATAACAGAAAATAGGAAATTGCATTAGACAAAGGTTTGAATGAAACAAGCACAAAAAAACATGGGCTACAACCTTGAAACGATCTTAGATAATACTAGACGAGTTACTACGACTAAACGAACTAGGCAAAATAAAAGGATAGAATCTGTATTACAATCCTGAAATAACCCGGACAACAGAAATGACGACAAAATAAACTACCAGGGCTCCTTCATGGATAACCAAGTAAGGAGTGTATTTCTAGTTACTAAGCTCGACATCTTATCCACTGAGTTCTGCATCAACATTACTAGGACCTTCACAAGTCTCTATCATATTGACCTTAGCAAATTGCTTTTGGGTCCCTTTTGCCAGCTCGTTCCTAAGATCAACTTTCGGAACCGAGACTGATAGCACTGAAAGCTTTGCGGCAAGTGGCCCTCCGAGGATCTCAGAAGAGTTCACATATTCCTTTTCAACACAAATCATACCCACCATATGCGTCTCATTATGAACATGCAATGGACATTGGCTAGTGTCTACTGCATCTGGATTTTACACGACAATGTCACCTGCATTCATAAGCTTCTGAACTATTCTTTTCAGATGCCAACACTTTTATATGTTGTGACTCGGGGAATTAGACCAATATGTGCACCTTTGAGAATAAGAAAATTCTTTGATAGAGCGTTCAATATTTTTATTTTAATCGACTTCAAATGTTCAATTGCCTCATCCTTTGGAACAAACTACCATATGATTCTCCAATAGGAGTGGAAGTCTTTTTTTTTCCCTCTTGCCTTTTCATTTTATAATCTGGCCTCGGTTGGAATCTTTTGCGGGTAGGTGGTTGATATGCTTAAGGAGGCGGGTAAGACATTTGTGGAGGCGGTGCCTGCCATTGCGTGTCTTGTGGATGTGGAACTGTTTATCTTGAAAATGGTAATAACAATTAAATTTGATTATGGGGCTTTAAAAATACGTGATCTATTTTTATGCTAGTTTTTAAGCAGTTGATGCTATATGTAAGACTTAGAAACGAAATAAGTGTAAGGTGATAACCAAACCGATAGGTTAACAATCGGGACCTCGAGCTTGCCGATTGGGGAGCCTAGATGTGGATTCTAGAGATCGACTATGAGCTATCGAAGGTTATTGGAGTATGACTAACAATTATAATAAAATTAGCGAAGGCTCTTTATGGCCAATGATAAGCAATAAATGATGAACACTAATGAAAATAGTTAATGGAAGCAATAGTATAGAGAGAATGTGTTAGAGAGCAGAGAGAATGTTCTTGTATATTTCTTGTGGAGAAACTGAAGCAACAACACTTTACAAAGTTACAAGGAACCCCTTTGTACAGGAGGGGAACCCCAACATAATATAAAATACATTAATGACAAAGAAGTGGTGATGGGACAGCTAGATGACACCCTGACTCAGGGTTAGGATAGTTCACTAGGCTCTGTCAATTCTAGCCGTGTACCTTGGGAACTCCCCATTTCTACCATAGTCGTGATCAATATTGTTCCAAGGTCAGGCGTCGACGAACCTCGAGGGAGGAAACTTGACCATGGCCTTGTAGCCTCGAGGCTTCGAGATGATCTTATGAGGTACCTCGATGACGAGGAATTGGACCCTCCGATTTTACTATATACAGATAGTCCCTCCATTTCTTAGAGAGGAGCGACAATAAATGGTTTTGATATCCAACTCTTCGGGATTCCCGGGATGACGTCATATAGATGATATCAACTTGTCACGTAAGCCTTCACGATAACCGGATGTCCTATGGACTTGTCTTTTTAGTGTCATTCAATGCGCTGCCGATTCCCATTCTTCAAAACGACAGTACCGCCATCGACTTTGTTTTCAATAATGCATTGATTGCGCCTGTCGATCCATCTTTCTAAGTCATTGATGGCATTGTTGGCCATATTATCACCCCTATAAATGGGGGCTTTCCGGCACTATAACTTTATCCAGGTGCCTTTCTACATCTATTCATCCCTTTCTTCTCACTATCCACCTCCATTACTACCCACTATGTTTGGGGTCTATGGTCTTAAGGATATATGGCGGCGTTCTCATCAGCCACGCCATGGCCTTTTGTTTGGACTTTTCCTTGCCGAGCGATATTACATTATCTTGTCTCTATTATTGTTGTTGTTACGGTTGTTACTACTATCGGTTTTGGCTCGAGGTGATGAGATAGGGGAGCCGACTTCTTCCAACTTAGGAGGATGTTTGGACTCTACACCGCTGCTCGGGAGAGCATTGATTATATACCGCTGCTCACTGTCCTACCCTGACCTGGTGTGGCACTTTATCCCTTATGTTTTCCAAGGGATAAAATGGCACAAATGGTCATTAAACTTGCACGATAGAACGTCCCAAAAGGTGGACTCGGGGCGGCCGTGCAAGTAATGTTGATGCCCGCCGAATCTTCATCCTTTGGCTTCGGCGGGTTATGTCTCTTTTTTTCTGCTTATTCTGCATCACTTTCCGCTTCTTGATCTTACCATTTTCCTCTTCTTCATCTTCTCCCTCAGAGATATTATTCAGGAGGACCGAGATGGAACCCCAGAGGAGGTGGCAGTCGAAGATACTGCTGTCGAGGATGCATGCCCGAGGAAATGATGCTCGAAGATGCTGCTGCCGAGGATGCGCCTTTAAGAGTAGACTAGGCTCTAGGCTTTTACTATATGTGTTCCCTTTCGCAACTTTGTTTCTGTGTAAGGACCCCCTCGTGGGCTTTTGTAATCATATGTAAGGACCCCTCGTGGGTTTTTGTAATCAAATGTTTATGCATACAAAGATGTTTATTCAATTTTGTCTTTGATGCTTGTTATACTCCCTTTCATTTACATTTATTGAGACTCTGAATGTATGACACTGTTGGCTACTACCTATATCAAACCCAGATACCAGTATTTTTTTAACCTTTGATGGATTAAAATGGCTCTCCGTGGAACCCTTTGTCGTTCCTCAGACCAAGCCTGGATTGGTCCGACAAATTTGGGTCGTCGGGACTCTTACTTCGAGTTGAATGGAAGTAACACCTCGAGCCTTAAGACCGTGATTATCACTTAGAACTTGCGGTAATCTTTGAGGGGAAATTTTCTTGGAGGTCCGATGATAAGGACTGCCTTTAAGCTTTCGAGAGCAGTCCCCAAGTCAGGGTCTGTTCAAATCTGGGCCACCTACAAACCTGCTTTGAACATAGAGTAGGTAGCCCTAAGGCGTTTTAGATACATCCCGAATTTAGATGGTACCCCGTGATCAAGCCTATATGGGTGGAGCTTAAATGTTTATTTCTTTGGGGCCTAATTCCTTTTTGACGGAGATCCTCGAGGTCGGGTACCACCTCGAGACGTGTAATGATGTCATTGGCTTCCTAGAGCGTAATTTCTTTTGGCTGGAGGTACTCAAGGTCAGGTACCACCTCGAGACTTTTGATGATGCCGTCAGCTTCTCTGAGCCCAACTTTTTTTTGTTAGAGGTCCTCGAGGTCGGGTACCACCTCGGGACCTGTGATGATACCGTCAGCTTCTTAGCAGGTGGATCGTCACCGTTTTTCCATATATAGTGTCGTTTCTGCCCCTTTGGAGATACCATCATTTTAAGAAGTTTCCTTTCTTTTTCTGCGTTAAGCCTTTCGTCGCTTCAGTTCTAACGTACTTGCACAAATTCCTGCTCTAGTTCTTTGATTTTGCCACTACCATGACTGCTATATCGGGGTCTGTCCAGCATATAGGGGAGAGTTCCGCCTCCGGTATTCAGGACCAACGAGAGTGCCCCTTGAAGATTACTTCTTTGATAGGAGAAGAACACCTTGGGTTAGTGAAAAAAGACTGCGGATGGGGGGAGGAAGTAGTGTTACAGATACTTTCATCGGACGGGGGGAACACATATCATGCTGATAGATTCTTGAATGTGTACACGTATCCTTTCATATTGGGCCCCCTTGATAGGGTTGTGTTCGACTTCTTTTCAAAATATCGAGTTACCTTGGCGCAGATCCACCCGTCATTTTGGCGAATAATATTGATGATGAGATTTTTCGCGGAAATGGCGGGGCTTGAATTTACGCTCAGTCGTCTTATCAGGTTGTACCAGCCCTTTTACCATCGGGGTCTACTAACCTTGCAATGCTGGTCGACCACGCCCTTCATCATTGATGATGAGGAAGATGGTGATCGGGAGTGGATGATTCGATTCGTTCAAGTATGGACCGCTGACATTTTCCCTGTGGGGGCTTATTCTATTCCCTTAGGAATGGAACTATACGTGTAAGTGGTGCATTCTGCGCCTTCTTAGTTTTGTTTATGGCGAAGGATGGTTTCATAACCATGCCTCATTTTCTTTTTCTGCAGTGGTTTCATGGGCGCTGGGCAATGTTCCTAATTTTTGGGATTGGGTTGGGAAGTTGGAGACCCACTCAACTCGTGATGAGCACAAGTGGCAAGATTTGTCCCGGGGAAGATGGGAAGAAAAACATCATAGTGCGTGTTGTGCGATTTTTTCCCTTCCCTTCCTTCATTTGGAGAGGCATTTTCCCTTTCTGCGTATTAATCTTGCTGTTGTGGGCATCAGGGAGCTTTCCGAGGCAAGGCTGCACTCCTTTGGAGAGAGATAATGGTTGCTAGCTTCCAGGCTAAAGAACGATAATAATAAGTGAGGGATGCCTTTACAGGGCGATGGCGCTCAAAGCAAGGCAAAATGGGACCAGCGCTTTGGAGCGGAAGCATAGCCTAAGCCTGTCGTGCCCGTGGCTATTGGTTCTAAAAAGGTGGTTTCTCCATTGTCGTCGCCTTCTTTTTTTGTCAATATTACTTCGAGGGATACTACTAACCTGGGGTCGCATATTTCGAGCGAACGTGCCTCGACCATAGTCGATTCTTTCAGAGCTGAGGGAGCTAGGTTAACAGATGTGCGATCTACTTTTAAGGAAGCCCGGCGGCTTAACTTCATGGTGAGTTTCAGCATAGGACTTTTGAGTTTTGCGTCTTCCCTTCCTTATTGGGTTTTCTTTTACAAGCTTTTAACAAGCTTAAGTCCGGGATGCTTTGTCGTGAAGCCAGGCTGCGGAAAGCTTTGGATGAGCAGAGATCCCTTGGGATCCTTTGCGATGAAAATGAAGTCGAGCTAGCATACTTGCGATATGAGCCTACACAGAGCTTGAATTATGAGAGCTACTTGAAGGGGCAGGTAGCTTTCTGTCCCGGGCGAGTGTGTGTTCCGGCTTCTCACTTCTGAGGCTAACACTTCATTTATCTCAGCTGCAGAAAAAGATAGTCCCTGGAGCTCCTTTAGAATGAAGCTGGCCGAGCCAAACGCGAACAAGATGAGCTAAGTGATCAAGCAGAAGTCCAGGCTTTAGAAGGGAAGGGTGCTCTGGCTAAAGTTCTTGCCTTTGAGGCTTAACTTTGCTTAGATTGCGATAATGCTTTGGTTCAAATAGAAATATTACAAGCTCTAGTTCGGGATTTCGAAGGTCATGGTTGAGATCGTTGATGCTCAGGCTGAAGCCGTAATGAACCAAACCAAGGTTGACCAGGAGGTAAAGATCTATTTAGAGGACGCAACCGATGCTCAAGCTGAGCTGAGTAGGATCCCTGACTGCGAAGATAGAATCACATAATACTCTTGTTGAAAGTATCAAAGAAAGATTCTCGAGGAGATCCATGCTAGGGGTTTTGTCCTCTCAGAAGAGTTGGCGCGAGTGCGGTCGGACGAGCGTGATGCTTGGAGACTTTTGTCCAATACCGAAGAAAGTGAAGATGAGGTCGGAAGGTCGTAGCCCTCTAGGGGGAGGTGTAGATTTTTCTATATGTATATAGTATTTTCAAAGAATATTTCTAGATGGAGATTGCATTTTTTTGTATATGTGTATAAAAGAAAACCTTGCGGCTTTATTTCTTTTGTATCTCTTTCTGTCTCTAGTTTGGCCAGGTGAATTGGTCTTTGAGTTGGTAGGAATCCTTAGATTTGTGATATGGCCATGGGGATCATTAGGTTGGACAGTAGGCTCTTACGCACTCGATCGATGTGACCTTTTTTGTTAACATTTTGGGTTCAGTCTTCGAGTCGAGTTTCGACTCGAGCTCATTCGACCCTCAAGCTTTGCATTCATATGGGATGGCAACAATGTCTCTTATGCCTTAGGTCGAAGCGACCTTTTATATGTGCTGGCGATAATGGCTCTAATGCCTTGGGCCGATATGGCCTTTTATTTGGGCTGGCGACAATGGCTCTTACACATTGGGCCGATGTATCCTTTTATGCGGGCTGGCGACAATGGCTCTTACGCCTTGGGCCTATGCATCCTTTTAAGCTGGATGGTGACAATGGCTCTTACGCCTTGGGCTGATATGGCCTTTTATGCGGGCTAGCGACAATGGCTCTTATGCCTTAGGCCGATGTGGCCTTTTATGTGGGCTGGCTACAATGGCTCTTACGCCTTGGGCCGATTCGACTTTTTATGCGGGCTGGCAACAATGGCTCTTACGCCTTGGGTTGAAGCGACTTTTTAGCATAAGTTGGTGCTTGAGCTCTTATGCTTTTGCCCTAGGGCAGTTTTTGTTAACAGATTTTGGTTCAATCTCCGAATTGGGTTCCGACTCGAGCTTATTCGATCCTCAAGTTTTCATATTTGTATGGGCTAGCGACAATGACTCTTACGCCTTGGGTCGAAGCGACCTTTTATGTGGGCTAGCGACAAATGGCTTTTATGCCTTGGGTCGAAGCAACCTTTTATAGGCTTTGGTTTTCCCTCGTTAAGGACTTTTTAAAGTAATTTTTTCTTGACTCTTCGACGGTTCGATAAGAACCTCGATTATGAGTCGTTATGTGGCGGTGATCGAGCACCTCGAAAGGTTCGTCTCGGAGGCTGAGTATCTCGAAGCCTGTGATTTGGAGCTAACATGGTCAAAGCTCTTTTGCCTATTTCAAGGGTAGCCTGTTTAACCAGTTCTTTTCGAAGTATATTAGAAGTAATTAAAGGCCTATAATTTTGTAGCGACGGTCAGGAGTCCTCGAGTCGCGTTAGTTTGGCTGGTACAACCTTATGACCGTAGTCATTTGTGTATGGCCAGAGCCATTTTTGATCCCAACTGAAGTAGTTTAGGCGTCTATATCGAGGGTATGCCTTTTTAGGGGTCTTATAAGTTCGATATATAGCCTTAACTTTGAGATCGAGTTTATGCCTTTAGTTAGGTCTTACAAAATTTTCATGCCTTTAAGGTCTTATAGTTTTTAGATACTTGGTACAAATATGGTTCATGCCTTGCTTGAGGTCTTACAGATACTGTTGTTGCCTTATGTAGGTCTTACGAGACCAAGTCTGACCACTAGGGGTCTTATGGCCTCGGGTTTTTTAATGAATGGTGATTGGCGATAGTCCCTAAGTCATTGAGAGTATTATGGCTCGGGAGTCGTTACTCGTTAACTTGGTATTGCCTCATTGAGGGCTTACGATTTCATAGATTTCGACCCTAAGGTCATGCGATTTTTGAGATTTTGACGCCATTCCACGAGTGTTCAGGTCACTTTTGGCCTTGGAGATGTTTCGTGATTTTCATGTTTCTTCATTGAGGGCTTATGATTTTGGAGTCCCGACCCGGAGGTCGTTTAGATGTTGAATTGTTGACACCAATCCCCGAGTGTTCGGGACGTTTTTCAACAAAGGAGTCATTTTTGCAAAAATATTGAGTTTCTTTTAGAGTGTGAGATGCTTTGATAAAAGGTATTCTTCGATTACTTTGCAAAAGTATACATGTTTTTGCCGTCGAGGGCCTGGCTATACAGACATGACTCGTTCGACTATTTGGACCTGTACATCGTTTTCCTATTGGGAACCCATTTGGTGTTTCTTGGTTTTACCGAATGGATGGCCTTCCAGGGGGGATACCCTCCAGTGTTTGAGGTTGATTTCAAAAGAAGCCTTGAATACTTGTCGAGTCTTCCTTAGATAATATGTGTATGTGGCCTCATTAAAAACCTTAACGGTAAAACCCTTTTCGTGATAAAAACTCCGTCGAAGGAAAAGAGTGCAATAGATGCTTTGAAACCTTAAGGTCTTCGATCTGGGTTAGCGCTTTGACTGCTTCTATCGGGCGCCTGTATAAGGGTTAGTGTGAAATATAAAAGGGGGATGGTTATACATTAGTATGGAATTGCTGGCAATGTTTCAAGGTCCGATATGTGCTAGTCACTTATGATGAGGACGCAATACGATCCTTTGCTTTGTTTTATCGGGCATAACCGAAGATGTAGTTTTACTACACTTTGGCTCTTTTGTGAGTGGAGGTATTGGTGCCGATGCCACATCGTGCACCGTGAATATTTCCCTCACCGCATGTTATTCCCCGTTGACGATTCTAATCCCATCCTATGTTGGGAATTTCATCATTTGGTAGAGGGTATACGGTACTGCTCTCATGCAGTGTATCCACGACCGTCCGAGCAAGGCATTGTACCTCATGTCTGTTTTGATGACATGAAATTTTACATTTGGGTTGTGCCTGCCACGTTGATTAGGAGGGTGATTTCTCCTTTCACTGTTTCACTTGCCATGTTGAATCCGTTGAGGACTCGAGTGGTAGGCACGATTTGGTCAAGCAGTCTGAGCTGCTCTATTACGCTAGACCTGATAATGTTGGCCGAGCTACCTGAATCCACGAGTACACGTTTTATTTGAAATGTATTTACGAGGAAAGAGATTACCAGTGCGTCATTGTGAGGTTGAGACAACGTCTCAGTGTTCTCTTCGCCGAATGTGAGGGCATCTTTGGGTATTTATCCCCGAGTTCACTTTTCTCTGGTGATGGATATTTTCATCCTTCTCATCATGGGTTCCTATGGAGCATTGATGCCTCCCAATATCATGTGGATAACATGTTGCGGCTTATTCATTTCGTTCTTTTTGGCTGCCTCTCTTCCCCGAAACCAATTTTTGGCCCGGTCGCTTAAGAATTCTCGGAGGTGACCCTTATTGAGTAGTCTGGCTACTTCCTTCTGGGCTGGTGGTAGTCCTCGGTCTTGTGGCCGTACGTGTTGTCAAATTCACATTCTAAGTTATGATTCGTTTAGGAAGGATCCGACTGTACAGGCCTAGGCCATCTGGTGTCTCTGATTTTGCTGATGGAGAACATGATGTCCAACATATCGACGTTGAAGTTGTATTCTAATAAGCGAGGTGCCTCCGCTGGCCCCATGTTCTTATCGAACCCGGCTCTATTGATCAGTCCCTGAGGATTCTGTCCTTGGTCTATCATTCGATCATTTCGAGGTGGGTTACGCCTCGGGGCGTTCCTTCTGTCTTCGGTGTATGGCTGGTATCTTTCTTTATTTGGCTTTAGCTTCTTTGGTATATTGAGCCCGAGGCGGCTCCCAACTGGTCATCTTCGACCCTGATTTTTGACTGGTATCGGTTGTGGACGTCCGACCAGGTCATGATGGGATATTCGACCAGATTCCCTTTTAGCTGCTTCAAATCCACCGAGCTTCGCTCATTCAGACCTTGAGTGAAGGCCTGCACCGCCTAGTCTTCAAAAAGCGGTGGTAGTTCCATTCATTCCATTTAAAAGCGAGATGAAAATTATCGCAACATCTCGTTCTCCCTTTGCTTGATTTTGAAGATGTCGGATTTCCTTGTGGCCACCTTGTTGGCCCCAGCATGCGCCTTTTGAAGGAATCTACTAGCATAGAAAATGAGTCTATAGAGTTTGGAGCCAAGTTATGATACCATATCATCGCCCCTTTAGAAAGTGTTTCCCGAACTTTTTCAGCAGGACATACTCGATTTCGTCGTCTTTCAAGTCATTGCTCTTTACTACACAGGTGTAAGCAATAATGTGCTCGTTGGTGTCCGAGGTACCATTATATTTCTGAAGTTCTGGCATTCTGAAATTCTTCAAAATTCATTTTGGGGCCGCTTCCTGTGGGAACCGCTTGTGTACGAACTTTTCTAAGTCTACACCTTTCAAGATCGGGGGCGCTCCTGGAATTTGGTCGACCCTAGAGTTGTAAGTCTCGAACTTCTTATCGTTGGATTTGATCATTTTCTCGCCTGGTTCAATCCTTCTAGTGAGGTCCTCGAGCATCTTTACGATGATGGGGACGGTTATCAACCCGTTATTGCTCGATCTCTCTAGTACCTGTTCGTCCGGGGAAGCTTTCCCCGGTGTTACTGTGCTAGGAGTTTTCTGGTGACTTTGCAGTAGAGCCATGGCCAGTTGTTGTACCTGAACCATTTCAAAAATAACATGAAGGCTAACCTCCCGTTCTTCCCCGGTTGGGGTTTTCTGAGCTTCTTGTAGATCTCCTTAGTGCACGCTCTTGTTGGTATGTGAGCTTATATCGACTTTATGGCGTCGCGTGAACCTAGGTCTACTGGAATTGGTCCTGGTGCGTTCTCAAGGTTTTGTGGTGGCACACTAACACCTGAAGTAACCACACTGTTCTCTTTGTGGTTTTCAAGATTGTCGTTTTCAACTCTATTTACTGAGCTAGGCATTTCGACCAGAAATTGAAGATCTTGGACAAGAAAATGTGTGAAAGATAACTTGCGTTGTGTAATCAAACCAGCAAGAAAGTAATCACTAATATTTTTTCCCCATGGTAGGCACCAAACTATTTACCGTGAAAATGGTAGTAACAACTAAATTTGATTATGGGACTCTAAAAATATGTGATCTATTTTTATGCTAGTTGTTAAGCAGTTGATGCTATATGTAAGACTTAGAAACGAAATAAGAGTAAGGAGTAGGGAGATAACCAAACTGATTGGTTAACAATCGGGGCCTCGAACTTGTTGATTCGGGGGCCTCCAGGTCAATTTTGGAGCTCGGCTATGAGCTATCGAAGGCGATCAGAGTATGAAAAAATATTTATAATAAAATTAGCCAAGTCTCTTTATGGTCAATGATAAGCAATAAATGATGAACAATAATTAAGATAATACGTGGAACCAATAATATCAAGAGAATGTTCTTGTATATTTCATGTGGATCAACTGAAGAAATAGCCTTTACAAAGTGAAAAGGATCCCCTTTATATATGAGGGGAACCCCAACATAGTACAAAATGCATTAATGACAAAGAAGCGGAGATGGGATAGCTAGATGACACACTGACTCAGGGTTAAGGTAGTCCACTAGGCTCTATCAGTCCTAGCCGTGTACCTTGGGAACTCCCCATTTCTACCTTAGTCATGATCAACATTGTCCCAAGGTCGGGCATTGACGAACCTCGAGGGAGGAAAATCGACCATGGCCTTGTAGCCTCGAGGATTCAAGATGATCTTTTGAGGTGCCTCGATGACGAGGAATTGGACCCTCCGATTTTATCGTATATAGGAACATATGGCAGTGCATTGTAGATAGAGTACTGGAAAGGTGAGGTATGACTTTGGGGGCTTTTTGGAGAGAAGTATCATTGGGGAGGATTATCTGGAGCACATGATATCCATGGGGTCAATAATGCGGCTGAAAGCGTTGAGCAAGAACACCCACTAGATCTTGTCGGTGGCAGGGCTCAACAATATCGTTTCTATCTCTCTTTCTTCCACCCAAACTTACTGAGATGTTCTGAATGTCTTTTGTAGTATCTTTCAATGCGGAATAGCTTATAATTTTTCGTGACTTTATTCCTTCTTCTACCATCTCCCCTATTTTTACCATATCATTAAAAGGCTTACCTAAAGCCGGGATCAAATGACTGAAGTAGATGGGTCCCTGAGCTTGAAGGAAAAGCTTAACCATTTCTTCTTCATCAATCGGAGAACTGATCCGAGCAGCTTGTTCCCTCCATCTAAACCCAAACTCTCCAAAACTTTCCTCGATTTTCTTTTCCATCTTAGACAGGGAGGAGTGCTCTGGGATAATGTCTATATTATACTTAAAGTGTCGAACAAAATCTTGAGCCATGTCATCCCATGCATGCCACTTACAGACATCTTGACGAGTATACAATTCCAAGACTTCCCCAGTCAAGCTCTCACTGCAATACGCCACCAACAAATCATCTTTCCCGCCAACACTTCTCTTTCACTGCAATAACCCATCAGATGGGCTACTGGATCTCCACACCCATCATATATGTTAAACTTTGGCATTTTAAACCACACGGGCAGATGAATATCAGGGAACAATACACAATTCATTGTAAGACATATTAATCGAATTTACCATCCCTTGCATGTTCTTTAAGGACTGTTCTATGCCTTTCTACTTTCTAGATATCTCATCCCGCCCTTCTTTTTTTGCAGTCTTTTCATTTTCAACATAAGGCTCATTCTGAGGATTACGATTATACGAGTTCGGGACCTAGTGGGCCAACTTTGAAGAGTAGTATTGGGCATCATGAGGTTTAAATTGGTGTTCACTATTGGAACTAAGGAGAGGTTGTTAAGAAGTTGTGATACTGGAGGTAGTGGATATGACAGGAGGGCTATTTTTGGCAAATGTAGTTAGAGGATGGACAATGGAGCTACTAGGGATGTAAAGCTATGATAAGCGGGAAAATCTGGAGAGTGGTGGATCATTTGGCACTATGACCGAAGTTTGGGTAAGGGTAGCATCTAGGAAGCTATGTGGTGGCGGGGGTGTTGCCTTCCGAGTCATCCAAGCCCGATACATGTCCACCATGTGTTGGCTTAACATCCTTACCTCTTCAACCAACCCATTGTCTTGTTCAACCAATTGCTTTGGGAACCAGTATCAACCAACTCAATTCTGTTGTCATCTGCCATTGCCTTTCGACTTTATGTTGTAGAGAAGAGTTACCACTTTAAGAACCAAAAACCAACCACCCTTCTAATATAATGAATATAACAAAGAGGAACAAAATGAAGTCATCTTGTTAGCGTTAGGGCATTTAACATAAGATAATCTCACTCTATGTGCATTGCACCTAGTCACAGTTGTCGGTTCTAAAATGACTTCGAGGCTACAAAGGTCATATGGCATCATCCCAAATTTTATTTATTTCAGTCTTCTCTTTACTTTCTTTTCTAGCACTTCTTGGCTTGCTCATTTTCCTTCGTCTCTTTTCTTTCTGGTTATCACTCTTTTCTTTCCTCTCATTTTATACATCCCACAATTTTTTATTTATTAAATGATTCGATCGAATCCTATGTAGGTTGCCTACGTATCATGTCTCTCATGAATCAGATTAAACGTAGTTCTGGAAAAGTAATGGATGAAATAAGCTAAGAAATAAAAATCTTTTTGGATTTTTCATTTATAATTTTTTTGGTTTTTGAAATACAAAACAGGAAGTACGATATAATTAAAGACTCGACAAACTCAACTAGACTATGATAGTCTCTGGCATCACCTAAAAGACGCAGCACTATTGGACATGACAAACATAAAAACATACTTAGAACATAAAAAGGCTCCTTAAGCAGTTCCTAAATGCAGTGGTCCTGGGGTATCTGTCATGCTCGAGCTCTAGTACATTGATCCATAACTGAATGAAAAAAATAAGACAAAATAGAGTTAGTGACTCGAGACACTATGCTATGCCACAACACCTCCTATTGGATACATGCAAGACATGATTGGGTTATTTTTGCAAAATAACCTACGTGGCCAAGAGTGGCTAGAAGTGCAAACTCAACAAAGGTGACCTCAAAAGCATGGAAATACCTCACTAAGACTTATACGGATTCAAACTCCTAATAATCATGGCCCAAAATTAATTTGCAGAAATGATCCATTTTGCAAAAACGACCAATATAACCAGAAATGGCTAAAGATGCAAACTCTAAAGAACAGACCTTAAAGTAATATGACACCTAGTTGTGTACTCAAGATCCTTAGACATGGGCGACTGAACCACATTTGTGAAAATAACTCATTTTTTCAAGAATGACCTATGTGGCCAAATGTGGCTAAATATGCAAGATTTGGCTACGACCCCCAAAGCCAAGAACCTAAGACTTACTAGGAAGATCGAAACCTATTGGGATGTGTGACGACCCGGCCCGTCGTCACGAGAGTTACCGCCCCATTTCCCCCTTATTGTGTTGATTCATGTTTCAATATCAGTACTAGAGTCGATCGGGTGTAATTGAATTGGTTCTGATTGAAAATAAGGCACATAGTCTCTTAGAAGGAAGCTTATTTTGGAAAAGTCAACCGAAAGTTGACTTGTGAGTTAGAGGTCTCGGATGTGAATTCCGGCGGTTTGGTTAGCTTCGGGAGATGATTTGTGACTTAGGAGAGCGATCGGAATTGAATTTGGAGGTCTAGTGTAGAAATAGGCTTGAATTGGCGAAGTTGGAGTTTTGGCAAATTCCGGTTGATAGGTGAGATTTGGATCCGGGGGTCGGAATGGAATTCCGAGAGTTGCAGTAGCTTCGTTAGGTGATTTTGGATATGTCTGCAAATTTTCAGGTCATTCGGACGTCGTTTGGTCGGGTTTTTGATCGAATGTGAGATTCGGAAGTTTTAGTTAATCTTAGGCTTGAATTCGTCGTGATTTGATGATTTTTGTGTTAATGATCGTGTTTTTATGATTGGAACAAGTTCGAATGAGGTAATAGAACATATCTGTATTCTTGGTTGAGGTCCCGAGGGCCTCAGGTTGAATTCGGGTGGTTGAACGAGAGAATTTGGAGTTTGAAGTCTGCTGGTTTTGAGTTTGCAGCAGGTATTTCCGCATCTGAAGAAGGGAGACCGCAGATGCGGCTCCACAGAAGCGGCTCCGCAGAAGCAGAAAATTATCTACAGGTGTGAAGTTTTGTTAGTTCAGCAAGTTCCGCAGAAGCAGAAATTATTTCGCAAAAGCGAGTCCGCAGAAGCGGGAAAATGATTGCAGAAGCGAAATGGCGATGGCTTGGGAGGTTCCGCAGAAGCGGTACATTTTCCGCATAGGAGAGTTCGCAGAAGCGGATTATTAACCGCAGAAGCGGTTTGGGATGAGTTGAAGTGAAACCGCAGAAGCGGACAATTTCCGCAGAAGCGGAATTCGCATAAGCGACTATCACACCGCAGAAGCAAAAATGCTGAGTGTTTAATGAAACAGTGGGTTTCGGTTTTCAGAATTTAGAAAATATTTTGAAACTTCAGGAGAGGCGATTTTGGGCGATAAGTGAGAGATTTCGAATGGATTCCATCAGGTATGAACTTGTAGCTTCAAATAATGTTGTTATGGTATGAAATCAAGGATTAAACACTGATAATTCAAGGAATTTAAGGGTAAAAATGGTGGTTAAGGCTTGAAGCCTAAGAGAGGCTAAATTGATGATTTGAAGGCTGAACTCTGATTCTTGTGTAATTGATATGTACGGACTCGTGGTGAGACGAGGTTTCCGTAAATGTGAATTTCGTAATTTTTCGAGAAATGGGCCCGGGGCTCGGGTTTTGCCAACTTCGTGTTTTTGGGTTTTTTGAGTTCTTTCGATTGGGTTATGTTCCATTAGCCTATTTTAATGTATTATTTGTGATTTTGATCATATTCGGCACCCGAGGAGGTTGATTCAAGAGGGAAAGTCTTAGCAGACTAGTCTCGTGGCCGGTTCGAGGTGAGTAATAGATGTGGATGATGACCTGAGGATTTATAACCCCGGTATATCACACTGTGACGCTATATTGAGGCGAGACACGTACTCTACGGTGAGTGCGTGGTCGAATGTGATCGGGGACTATGGCTTAGTCCGCCCGAGTGATGTTGTACTGTGTTGTTAGCTATAAATTAGCTGGTAAACCTCCTACTTGGATGGTTATGGATATATTTGGGCTGCGTGCCGGTTATTTGGATCCCGTAGGGAGTATTATCACTGTTTATGTGATTTATAGCATGTTTTCATGATATCAGTCCTAAGCTAAACATTGTCCTGAAATGACTAGCAAAATTCTAAGGTTTCAAACACCTAATTAATAATTAATGATAATTGGAACTAAAATTGGTAAGTTGACTATGCCTGTGTGGCTTGCATGCATATAGCTGGACTGATAGTGGATCGGGCTGCACGCCGCAGCGTATGTTACTATGATTTTGCGGTTGGGCTGTAGGAGCCCCTCCGGAGTCTGAACCCCCACAGTGAGCGCGGGTACCCAAATGGATCGGACTACGCGCCGTAGCGGTCATGTGCATTGCATTGCATTCATGCATATATATATATATATATATATCTGCTTTGACTGTTTCTGTTAACTGTTATTACACTGTTAAATGTGTAAGAGTACTGTTCTTAGCTTTACATGGTGCTATTCTCGGATTTCTTACTGTCAGACATTATACATGTCTATTACCATTGAGTTGGAAGTACTCACTTTACTCCCTGCACCTTGTGTGCAGATTCAGGTACTCCAGGAGCTAGCTGAGCTTTCTGCTGTTCATCAGAGTTTCATATGGAGTTGTCGAGGTAGCTGCCTGACGTCCGCAGGACCCGACTCCTCCCCTCTTTCCTGTTATTTGACTTTTCTGCGTACTTCAGACTATGATGTATTACAGTATTAGTATGCTATTCTGGTCGAGGCTCTAGACTCATGACCCCTGATCTTTAGGAGGTGGTTCAGTATTGTTGATTTTCGGATTATTTCTATCTATCAGTTATACTTCTAGTTTAAATGCTATTAATGATTTTCAAACAAATGGTTTTGAGCGTTATGCTCGGGTTGAGAGTGAAATTGGTCGGGCTTGCCTATCAGTGTGTTGGGTGCCATCACGACCGGGTTTTGGGGTCATGACAAGTTGGTATTAGAGCCTAGGTTACTAGGCCTCATGAGTCTTGAGCCGGTTAGTAGAGTCTCGTGGATCGGTACGGAGACGTCTGTATTTATCCTCGAGAGGCTGCATAACCTTTAGGAAGCACTTCATATTTTGAACTCTTGTCGTGCGGCTTTGTTGATCCGAGAACTAAACTTTTGTGTTCTATTCTCTCGCAGATGGCGAGAACTCGTGCTACCGGACGATGTGGACGACCACCATTGCCACCAGCTAGAGGCCGTGGACGCGGCCGTGTTCGTGGTCGAGGTAGAGAAGCAGGGGCAGTACTAGTTGACCCACCAGTTGCCCCTATTCAGGTTCAGCCTCCAGCTGTTGATGCTCCAGCAGCACACGCTCAGGCACCGGCAATGCCTACCGTGATTCCGGGTCTTCAGGAGGCAATAGCTCAGATCTTATCTGTCTGCACTGGTCTGGCTCAGGCAGTTTCAGCTTCTACTTCCGCAGCTACTTCTTAGACCGGGGGTGGTCATCAGACCCCCACAGCTCGCACACCAGAGCAGGTTGTACAAGGACTTCAGATGCCAGAGGCAGCCCCAACTCAGGCAGTTACACCAGCTGTTCCAGTTGCGCCAGTTGCGCCAGTTGCGCCAGCCCCAGGGTATGTTGTTCCAGTGATGCCTAACGACGAGCAACGTCGGTTAGAGAGGTTTGGTAGACTTCAGCCTCCGACATTCAGCGGTACTGAGGGCGAGGATGCCCAGGGATTTCTGGACAAGTGTTAGAGGATGCTTCGCGTTGCAGGGATCTTAGAGTCTAGTGGGGTGTCTTTTACCACCTTCCAGTTCTCAGAACCAGAATTTACATGGTGGGAGGAGTTCGAGAGGCGTAGACCTACAGGAGCCGCACCCCTTACTTGGCAGTAGTTCTCCACTCTCTTTTTGGAGAAGTATGTGTCGCAGTCTCGCAGAGAGGAGCTGCGCCGACATTTTGAGTGGTTGATCCAGGGTGATATGATAGTGACCTAGTATGAGTTGAGATTTACTCAGTTGGCCAGACATGCTACGTGGATGATCCCGACAGATCGGGAGAGGATTAGGAGGTTCATAGATGGCCTCAACTATTCTATTCATATTCTGATGACCAGGGAGAGGGTGGTAGCAGCTTCATTTGAGGAGGTAGTGGATATGGCTCGCCAGATTGAGACAGATCGTCGTCGAGAGCGAGAGGAGAGGGAGGCTAAGAGGACTCGAGGTTCAGGTAGCTACAATGGTGCTCCATCTAGGGGCCAATTTCAGCAGAGCAGAGGTCGATCTTTCAGGCCTCCTCAGACAGGTCGCCCAGAGTACAGTGGGACTTCTTCCGGCCGTGGCCGTCAGGGTTATCAGCAGGGCCAGTCTTCACTCAGTGCCCTTCCAGCTCAGAGTTCTACTCCTATTTCTTCAGCCCAGGGCTCGTCTGCAGCGAGGGGTTCCCTTCAGTCCCCTTCTCCAGCTCCGGGTAGTTGTTATGAGTGTGGCGAGTTTGGCCACATGAGGAAATAGTGTTCTCGGCTTCGTAGGGGTCGGTCTCAGCAGAGGGATCAGCCCTCCTCTTCTACTCCATCTACTTCAGCACCATCCCAGTCAGGTAGGGGTGGGAGTCAGTCATCTAGAGGTCGCCCCAGGAGTGTTGATCGATCGAGCGGTGGATAGGCTCGATTCTATGCGCTTCCGGATAGAAGAGACGCTGTTGCATCAGAAGCAGTGATCACAGGTATTATCTCAGTGTGCCACAGGGATGCTTCTGTTTTGTTTGATCCCGGGTCTACATACTCCTATGTGTCTTCATATTTTGCCCATCATTTGGGTATGACCCGTGGTTGTCTTGCTTTGCCAGTGTATGTATCTACCCCGGTGGGTGATACTATCATTGTGGATCACGTATATCGATCCTGTCTTGTCACTATTGGGGGTCTGGAGACCCGAGCTGATTTGCTGTTGTTGGGTATGGTAGACTTCGATGTGATTCTGGGTATGGATTGGCTATCTCCATACCATGCTATTCTGGACTATCATGCTAAGACAGTTACGTTGGCCATTCCTGGTATTTCAAGGATTGAGTGGCGAGGTTCGACCGATTATGTCCCTAGTCGGGTGATTTCTTTCTTAAAGGCTCAGCGGATGGTTGAGAAAGGATGTTTATCATATTTAGCATTTGTGAGAGATGTTGGAGCTGAGACTTCTAGTATTGATTCTGTGCCCGTTGTGAGGGACTTTCCATATGTGTTTCCATCAGACCTATCGGGTATGCCGCAGGACAGGAATATTGATTTTGGTATTGATTTGGTGCCGGGCACTCAGCCCATCTCTATTCCTCCTTATCGTATGGCACCAGCTGAGTTGAAGGAATTGAAAGAACAGCTTCAGGAACTCCTAGATAAGGGGTTCATTCGCCCGAGTGTGTCACCGTGGGGTGCACCGGTGATGTTTATCAAGAAGAAAGATGGCTCAATGAGGATATGTATTGATTATAGACAGCTGAACAAGGTAACGGTGAAGAACAAGTATCCTCTACCACGCATTGATGCTTTGTTTGATCAGCTCCAAGGAGCATTCAGGCTATCACCAGCTGAAGATTAGAGATACTGATATTTTGAAGATAGCTTTCAGGACGAGATATGGGCATTATGAGTTTCTAGTTATGTCTTTTGGGCTGACTAATGCCCCAACCACGTTCATGCACTTGATGAACAGCGTGTTCCGGCCGTATCTGGATTCCTTTGTGATTGTGTTTATTGATGACATTCTGGTGTACTCGCGTAGTCAGGAGGAGCATGCTCAACATTTGATAGTGGTATTGCAGAGATTGAGGGAGGAGAAGCTTTATGCAAAGTTCTCCAAATGTGAGTTTTGGCTTGGGTCTGTAGCTTTTCTGGGGCACGTGGTGTCTAGCGATGGTATTCAGGTTGACCCAAAGAAGATAGAGGCGGTGCAGAGTTGGCCTAGACCGTCCTCAGCTATGGAGATCCGGAGTTTTCTTGGTTTGGCAGGGTATTATCGCCGGTTTGACCAGGGATTCTCATCCATTGCTTCTTCCTTGACCAAGTTGACGCAGAAGGGTGCACCATTCGTGTGGTCTGATGAATGTGAGGAGAGCTTTTAGAAGATCAAGATAGCTTTGACCACAACTCCAGTGTTGGTCTTGCCATCGGCTTCAGGTTCTTATACCGTGTATTGTGATGCATCGAGAGTTGGGATAGGTTGTGTGTTGATGCAGGAGGGTAGGGTTATTGCTTATGCTTCTCGTCAGTTGAAGCCTCATGAGAAGAACTACCCTGTTCATGATTTAGAGTTAGCTGCCATAGTTCATGCCTTGAAGATTTGGAGGCACTATTTGTATGGCGTGTCCTGTGAGGTGTATACCGATCATCGCAGTCTCCAGCATTTCTTCAAACAAAAGGATCTAAATTTGAGGAAGCGGAGGTGGCTTGAGTTGCTCAAGGATTATGACATCACCATTTTATATCATCCAGGGAAGGCCAATGTAGTGGCCGATGCTTTGAGCCGAAAGGCGGTTAGTATGGGCAGCCTGGCGTATATTCCAGTTGGGGAGAGACCCTTCGTAGTTGATGTTCAGGCGTTGGCCAATCGGTTAATGAGGTTGGATATTTCAGAGCCCAGTAGGGTGTTGGCTTGTGTTGTATCTCGGTCTTCCTTATTCGATCGCATTCGTGAGAGCCAGTATGATGATCCACACTTGCTTGTCCTTAAGGACAGAGTTCTGCATGATGATGCCAGGGATGTTACTATTGATAGTGACGGTGTATTGAGGATGCAGGGCCGGATTTGTGTGCCTAATGTAGATGGACTTCGAGAGTTGATACTAGAGGAGCCTCACAGCTCGCGGTACTCCATTCATCCGAGTGCCGCGAAGATATATCAGGACTTGAGACAGCATTACTGGTGGAGAAGGATGAAGAAAGATATTGTGAGTTATGTAGCCGGATGTCTCAACTGTCAGCAGGTCAAGTACGAGCATCAGAGACCGGGCGGTGTTCTTCAGCGTATGGTCATTCCTGAGTGGAAATGGGAGCGGATTACTATGGATTTCGTGAGTGGTCTCCCTCGGACAATGAGGAAGTTTGACTCAGTGTGCGTGATTGTGGATAGGCTGACCATGTCGGTGCACTGCATTCCTGTATGTACTACATATTCATCGGAGCGGTTAGTAGAGATCTTCATCCGTGAGATTGTGAGATTACATGGGGTCCCAGTTTCTATTATATCAGATAGAGGTACTCAGTTTAATTCTCAGTTGTGGAGGACTTTCCAATGAGAGTTGGGTTCACAGGTAGAGTTGAGCACTGCATTTCATCCTCAGACGGACGGGCAGTCTGAGCGCACCATTCAGATATTGGAGGACATGTTACGTGCCTGTGTTATTGATTTTGGAGGTTCTTGGGTTGATTACTTGCCTCTTGCAGTGTTTGCTTATAACAACAGCTACCAATCCAGCATTCAGATGGCTCCATATAAGGCCTTATATGAGAGACGGTGTAGATCTCTAGTTGGTTGGTTTGAGCCCGGCGAGGCTAGGTTGTTGGGGGCAGAGTTGGTCCAGGATGCTTTGGACAAGGTGAAAGTGATTCAGGAGAGACTTTGCACAGCCCAGTCGCGCCAGAAGAGTTATGCGGACCGGAAGGTTCGAGACGTATCTTATTCAGTGGGTGAGAAGGTCTTGCTGAAGGTTTTGCCTATGAAAGGCGTCATGAGATTTGGGAAGAAAGGAAAGCTGAGTCCGAGGTTCATTGGCCCTTTTGAGATACTCAGGAGGATTGGAGAGGTGGCCTATAT
>MU678459.1:109789-162073 GCA_026770625.1 Nicotiana glauca
ATATATATATATAAGGTTTTTATGACTTTTTCCATAACTTTAAGGTTTTTAATTGAATTATTTCCTCTTCTTTTACTCATAAAAAAACCCCAATAATTATCCTAAAATTATTGTTGGGGTGATTTAGTCATTTAAATTCCATATTTATGCTAAAATATGGTTAAAATATGTTTTGTGCATTTTATAATTGCATCTTGTATTTTAAAGATAAATTGCATATAATTGCAATATTAGACTTATTAATGTATAATTATATTTATATGCGTAAAATTGATCTTCTATATTTTAAAAAAATTAAATATCTATTTTAAATCATTTTGGTACATAAAATTATTTTCCAGAAATTATCTATTATTTATTATAAATTATCTCGGGGAAATTTAGCTATTTAAAATATAGCCAGATTAGATTTTCAATTGTAGCCTAATTTAAACCCAAACCTAACCCAATTCCTAATCAAACTACCCGACCCAGACCCTAAACCTATCTACCCGACCCAAGACCCGTCAAATCCTGGTCGTTGATCTAAAAATCAAGACCCTTGTTTGTTCTTTCCATTTTTAATTCTAACGACCCCCTAGCCCTATCCCATTTTCTAAATCCATCGCCCCTGTATTCCCCCCATATCCTGTCCTCTCTCAACCACTCAACCTAACCCTAGCTCCTTTCAACCGCCGACCTTCTTCTCCGGTAATCTTTCTTCAACTCCTAAGCCTTCAATGGTCCCTCTAATGTTATGCTTGCCTTCTCTAAGCTCTTCAAGGGCCCTAGGCCACGCCGACTTGCATCTAGGGTTTGCTATTTGGCTATTCTTGGCTACTCCGATGTGATTTCGAGCAAAATCACACTGTACTTGTCACTACCTTTAGGATTTTAGACAGGTTCTTTTACCTCTCTTTGGGTTTCTTCTGAAACCATAATTTCTACTTACATCTCCTAGATCTGTACGATTTTAAAATGATTCGAGTCTGTTTCTTTGATGTTTTACGTTGTTCTTGAACCTCTTTTACAAGAATCATCGATTTCAAAGTCTTCTAAAATTAGGGTTTTCGGAACTTCTTCTAAAACCTTATTTAGATTGATTCTTTATGTTTAAACTTTTATCTCTTGCATATTTCGACTGATTCTATGATTTACTACTTTTTCAACTCGCCTATGTTAAAAGCCCTAATTTTTCTAGATGTTCTTTATTTGGTTCTGTGTGTTAGCATGACTACTCGATTCTTGTTTAAGTTTCTGCAATTACCTTGCCTCGAATGTGTTCTTACTGAGTTTTTTAGCCTAACTTATACCACCTCTATGTGATTATGTTCATCTTGATTGTTCAGACTTGCCTCTTTCTACTGATACATTTTAACCTGCATGTTTGCTATGTCTGGTTGCTCTTACTCTTTTTATATGCTGAATACTGAATCATGACCTCCTCTTTGATTGATTCTGGGTTCCCTATTTTATGATTTTATTGAAAGACCTTCCTTTAAACCCTCAATTTCTACCTCTCCTATTCAAATTAACTGATTCTCCCACCTTGTTTGTTGTGGTACTTTATTCTTACTTAACTATTTCCTTAATTGGAGTTTTCTGCACTTAGCCCTAATTGCTTACCCTATACTTACTGAATTTGATTCTTTTCTTATTAGTCATATACTGATTTCTTGCCTTATATTCTACTTGTTCTTACCATTTGAATTAATTTCCTTAACTTAAGGGAGTACTTGTCTTGACTTTGCTCTAATTGATTCTGAGTTCCATAATTACTATGCTACTATGATTCTTACCTTATTTATATCTAATTTCGGACTACTATATATACATGCTCTCTCATTAACACAAAACACGAACACTTTGGTTCAAAATCTCTCTCTCTTACATACACATAAACTTTTTGCTCTCTCTTTGTTCTACTTGCTACTATTCTGAGTTAGCCGGCTGCAAGCCAAGGCTAACTATTGTGCTTTCCTGCTCCTTCACTTTTGTTTGTAGTCTTCTTTACTGGTATGTTTTAATTTCAGTTTAAGTTCCAAAAATAATATGGTTCTTTTATTTCTTCAGTTCATCATGTTTCTTGTTTGCTTTTACTTATTGTTTTGTTGTGAAACTTGCAGCGAATGTGATTGCATGATTAGCATAACATGTACTCCATTTCCTTAGGATCAGTACAAACATGTTACCACCACCCCTCTCTATGAAGTCTATCTCCATGTGAGTGCTATATCTGGTTTCTGTACGAGTCTCCTTGTGAAGTAGTCAGCACTCCTAAAACTTATATGATTATGTGGTTGATACTTAAATTATGTAGATCCTACTAAACCCCCTTAAGCATAGCTGTTTCTGTGACTATGTTTGATCAATTGTTTCTGAGCATGTTTGTACCAATTCCTAAGACCTTTGCCTGTTATATGTTCACAATCATGTGCCCTATGTATCCCCAATCCCCATCACCCAATGTGTGTAGGTTCTTTCTTCATGTTATGGTCCTGCGAATATTACTGATGTGGTTTTAGACTCTATGTTTGATTTACTGTTTGTTTGATCATGCAACTCTCTCTTTTCAAATTGCTTTCACTGCATGACTCCCTCTTTTACTCCTAAAATATTTTAAGCAAACCCTTTTTTTAAGTATTGTTTTCCCACTAAAACTTTTCAAACTGTGTCAAGCACTCTCACTATACTCCTAAGTCAATAAGTTTTTCCCCCCACTAGTATGTGTACTGCCTTGAGATCCTCTTGAGAACCCTCTGAACTCTGGCAAGGCTGGCCCTTCTACACTACACTTATTCAATTTTGGTTACGAAGTCTAGGTGTAAGCACTGCTCGAGATCCTTGAGATCCTTAGGGAACTTTGATGCACCTAGATTATGACACCGTCTATGGAATTAGGCATTCAAGACTATTGGAGGATTTGGAAACCTGGGCCTAATTGAAGGCTCCCTATAAAATAACTTCTTATTTTTTTACTTACTTATGTAATTAATTCATATGGTCTATAATAATTTTTAAATAAATATTGGGGTAACTAGTGAAAAGAGTGGGTAGTTACATTGTTTGTGGGGTAATACGGGTAGAGACCATGCCTATAGGACTTTATAATTTGCTATGTTTGACTTTATCAGTAGAGATCATGTATATAAGACTTTGTATATTTTTATGTTAGAAATCATGCCTATAGGTCTCAAGTGATAACATGTTAGAAAACATGTTTAATAGGTCTTAAAATCAGTTTCACAAATAGATGCCATGTCTATAGGATATAATTTAATATAGCTTATGTCATAACAAGTGTTTACATGTGTTCATGCCTGCAAGCTTCTGAAATCAGTGTTAAACAACTAGATGTCATGCCTATAGGGAATAACTCTAGAAATTCTACCTATAGATTCAACTAGTTTAGTTTAAGTAAATTAATGATTAACTCACTTCTAAACTGGTTTATTAAGTGGTTTATGTCTCCCTCAAATGAGTACTTTTTAAATTGTCTTAATTTATCATTAGACAGCATGCGTATAGGATTTAAAAGGTCCGTTTCAAAAACCTGCCTTGTTTCACTATAAATCAGTGTTCTGCGTAGGCAAGCCTGTAGCGCGTTTTCTTCAAAACTTGCAATTCTAGAATTGTTTCTGTGACTTAAAGTTGTTCTGGTTTTACTAGGCTTTAAAAAATCAGAAGACAACTGATAGGGTCATCACTTTTGGTTTATAAATAAACTACTTGTCTTTTATATTTTCACTTAGACATCTTGCCTTAGGATACTGTTTAACAAAAGAGCCTTTATTTGTGTTTGAGTCGTGCTGTTTACATGCCTTATTTTGTGGAGGTAAACTAAGCCTCTTATTTGCTCCTTCATGTTCTTATTTGCTAAGAGTCCTATGTGTTAGTGCTTGTCGCCTTAGTATTTTTACCTTCCAAACCTTAGGGGTCTGTCTAGAACCACCTATAAGTAGAGGTCCTAAATCCCTCCAGGATCATTAAGAAGGGACATGTAATAGCATGAAATAGAGATCGTTGACCAACACTCGCTTTGCATGATCACTAAGGGATGAGAATGGTAGATATGGGACATGATGACTGCACGCTAATGTCATGTGTAGCCCTCATTGATGAGTGTTTATTGGACATTGTGTGGGGGTGATCCTATAAGCTAATCAACCTAGGACTCCTCCTTTTCAAAATTCCTTTTGTTTAAACTTTGTTTTAAAGTAAAACTTATCCAAAACCTTTGTCTTCTTATTTGAGTTATACAAACATGCCTTACTTATAATTATTTGTTTCAAGTATTTATTTAGACTAATTTGTAAATATAAGTTCGACCAGGACCCACAATTGTGGACCAAGAAGGGTGCCTAACACCTTCCCCTCTAGGTCATTTCGAGCACTTACACTAATCTCTGGTAATGCAAACCAATCTAAGAGTTAATCGCTCTAGGTTCCCTAACGCACCATAACCTGTTAGGTGGCGACTCTTCAATACCCAATTCCCAAAAGAGAAATGAGTCATTACCCCCATAAATTTCAAAACCCGGACCTCTCTCTGCGGAGAGAAAAAAGGGGAGCAACAAAAGCCAACAAGATCAAGTACGAGCTCGAACCTGCAACTCCCCAGCAGAGTCGCCAAAGCTGTCACACCCCTTTTTTACCTCACTAAACCCTCTCAAAATAATAAAAAGATTTTGTGAAGCTCAAAAGGGTTTTCAAATTAGAAAGTGACAAAGAAATATGTTCAAAAGGATTTTTTCACAGTCGCCACCTGACATTAATTTCGGTGTGCCAGGTCACCGTTTAAAAATAATTTTTCGTATTAAAACACTTTGGACTCCAAAACTAAGTCTGCACCAGAGTTTTGGGTGAGGGGATTCACTTGACTCAGGGAGAGGTGTTAGGCATTCGCCGAGTCCCGTGAAAGTCACGGTTGTGTACTCGATCTAGTTGGATTTTAAAATATTCAAATTGAGGTTAAAAAAAATATAGACAACGGAAAATAAACACACAAGTGGCTCGAGGTCGCCCCCAACTAAACGAAAAAGAAAATAAATAAGAAAATTAAAGTAAAATCCCAAATACTAATATATACTATACTTTTCCACAAAGTTTGTCATGGCCTCAAAATACATGATAATATTAGCATACCACAGATAAAAATATATACAAAATCTACGGGGTATTCCCCGGATAAATTTTTCTAAAGGGGGCGACCTCTCACTTATACAAAATCTACGGGGCATTTCTTGGATAAATTTAACTAAAAGGGGCGACCTCTCACCTCAAAACAAACTAAAATACGAACTCCCTAAAGGTTTGCCTACCCGAATGTGTTCGGCCTAACAAGCTACTAGCGAACCCCAAATAGATAAAATAGATACCAAAGATAAGGAATTATCTTAACCACAACAACTTAATGTTCTTTTCAAAATTCCATGCTTGTTTCTTTAGAAACCAATCCCGAAACCCGAGATTTTCAACCTCTTGAATAATCAATCGAGCTACTGAATTTGTGTTGGTTTAGTTCAAAGTATTAATTGTGAAACCTTAAGCATTTATTTCTTAATGAAGTAGTGAAACAGAAACCAAAATTCATTTTAACCATGAAGATTCATCCAAGAAAATTAAAATAAACAATATGCAAATAGTAATCAGCACATCAAAACTGAATAAACAAACACTACTATGACATTTCAAAAACGAAGCAACAAAGTGTAAACTCAGACAATCAACCAGGCAAAGCAACTTACGAAATAATAACAGAGTGATATGTTATAAAGAAAAAATAGTAGCAAAAAGGTTGAAGTAGACCTTATTTATTTAAAAAACTTTGATTGAAAAAGCGAACCTTGATCGGAAATGAAATTGGCAAATAGAAACTGAACCGCGACCTCGAAACAAATTCAGCTCAATCAATCTAACTCCATTTCAGGCAAAAATCCAGGAAAAGAAACGGAATCTTTTGTTTTCTGATTTTTTTAAAAAATGGAAATTATAACTTGAACCAAGAACTAATTTCAAACTATTTTCAGTTTTTTGTTCCAAGATTTTACCCCTTTTTTTCATTCCTTGCCTCTGTTTTTCGATACTATGCATATGTGTGCCGTCGGATTTGAGTGGGTGCTTCTTCTGGCGAGTGAAGTTTGGTCGCCGGTTCTGGAGTTCGTTGAGGTGGGGTGAGGTGGCTGGTTGTTTTAAGGCGAAGGAGATGAGTGGGGGTAGGTCTGGCGACAATGGTGGGCTGCTGGGTTTCCGGCTGAAGGTTTCCTCGAAGGGGTGGCTCCTTTTGGTCTGAGATAGAGTGACGATGGACGGGTATGGTGTGTGGTTGTTCTGACGGCGGCTGGTTATGGGCGTTAGCGCTGGTGAGAGACGGCGACGGGATGGGGGGCTGTGTGCGCTTAGGGGTGTTCAAGGGTTGAAGGTGACGGCTCCCGTTTGGCTTTGCTGATTTAGAGTAGATGATAAGCGTATGTGCTGAAAAGTATTTTTAAGTGTTGAAACTCATTTAAAAAATAACCAGTTACGTATTTGGATAAAAGTGATGAAATTAATAATAAGCAGCTAAAAAATTAGGTATACAAAGAGTTTTGTTTTAAAAAGAAGTATTTTAAGGATATAATAGTAAATATTTTGATCAAACCTTTAGTGCTTCTAAGCTGAAATTTGATAAGTTGGGGGAGACCAACTTATGGTTTTTTGCTTATTTTTGGCTTATAAGCACTTTTAATTTTACCAAACGCGTAGATAAACCAAAAAGTGCTTATAAGCTAGTTTGACCAGCTTATAAGCTTAGCCAAACACCCTCTAGGTCATGGGGATTGGGGAATATACTAAAGAAGAAGATGATGGGGTCTCTTAGGGTTATTTTAACTAGGATCTAAAAGGGGAATGGGTAAATGGGTTTTGACCATGTCTTTTGGGTTTAAATTTAGGCTAAGAAAACCAAATAATATAATGTATCTATAAATTGTAAAAATCACTCTTAATTACAATAGACTAATATAAAATTAAATACTAAAAGTGAATCTAATTTGTGTATTTTCAGATGTTATAATAAAGTAAAAAGTAGGAAGCATAGGCTAAAGCCACGATGAAATTGAAATACCATAAATATAAATATACTAATTGACTTTAAACTACAAATGAAAAAATTATTGTAATTTTTATTTTTGTGATAAAATAAAGTAAAAGAGTCAAAACTCGTTATATTAGCGATATTAGACATAAACTAAATATTTAAATGCTAAAATATGTAAAATCTTGGGGAGGGTCAAAAATTACATGTCTACACTCCCGTTAGTCTTTTCCTTCTTAGAGTATTTGACATTCCCTTTTATTATTTTTCTAATTGCTTGTGTTTGTCGTTGTGCAACATTTGCCTAAGTTCCCAATGCAGTCTCCCGCTTCAAGGAGTAGATAGAGGAGATATACAAGCCATCGAAGGGAAAATGGGAGGCCCGTTCCCATGGTGAGTCTCTCTCCCCACGAGTAACTTATTCATATTCTTGGTTTATACATCGCTGAGTTTTCTTTCTTCCTATAGGTTTGCCCAAGACCACCGAGCTCACGATATTGGATGAGGACAAGGATCCGTCCTTGCTAGCCGAACCCTCCGCTTTGAGACAATCTAAGGTTGCCGCAAAGGAGGAGAAAAAGAAGAAGAAGAGGAAGTCCTTGGGCTCCCTGGACGCTGAGGTGAAGAAGAAGAGGGTGACCACCTGGGTTTGGAAAAGCAAAAAGAGCTCCAAGTCTAGGGTACAGGACTCTGATTCCCTCTACCAACTCAAGGATTATCCCGAGGACGAGGAACTTGAGCTTATTGCTCATGGTACGACCCTCAACGAGGGGAGAAGGCAGTAGCTGGGGAAGGTTACCATGAGGTCTATCCCCCTATAGCTCGGGAACCAGAGGGAGAGACGGAGGCCGCAACCTACCGAGTAGTTGCTCCTGTCCCAAAGGAGGTAGCTGGTGTCATTGACATCGTGGATATGTCATCCTATACCAAGAACATACTCGAAGAGGCTCAATTAGGTAAAGAAAAATCCAACGAGATGACTATGGGCCCAGATGATGCCCTCAACATGTTCTTCGATGGCATGGACATATAATCGCCATCGGGAGAGGGCAAACCGAGCTCGAGCTTGAAACTAGTGAAGTAGTTCCATGCCCCGAGTGTGGACCCTGACAACAAGAGAATGAGCGTTCTTACTATCCCAGTGGATGCCAGGGCCCTGTCCACTCCAGTGGGCCTAGCCAGCTACCATCACTGCTTGGTGACCGAGAAGGACCAGGAAAAGATGAATGAAGTAGGCACGTCGAGCATCTTCAACAAGGTGCAACATGCACGAAATTAGGTAAGGCGTCTACCCTTCATATTTCTTGCTCATCTTGCTTAGTTTTAGACATGTTCTAGTGACTTCATTATTTTTAAAGCATCAGTACTTCACCATGAAAGCTTCCTTCATTCTCTCTTGGAGATCATCCAGCTTGAGTTCAAGCTCAAAAAGCAAGGTCAGAAGAAGGATATGTACATAGCTCTCATTGAACAACAAGATAAGTCCCTCAAGGACCTCCCAATTCTCCGAGGCGAGCTGGAAAAAGGCTCAGAAGAAGGCTTTGTCTGTCAAGCGGGAACACGCCGACCTAGTCGAGAAGGTGAGGATCTTTGAGGCTAAACATAAAAAGCTACTCTTGGTGACTAAAAATGCAACTTCGTAGGTCCAAGAGTAGGTAGACCTGATCGACCAACTTTGGGATGAGATGGACGAGGTCAAAGCTACGACCTAGGCATGGAAGAGCAGGATGTACCTATTGGCTTCGGAAAAAGAGGCTACAAAAGTGGAGCTGGCATCAATCAAGAACCAACCCCCTGTAGAAAGGACAAGGCCGGCAAGTGGTCTCTGCAAAATGAAAAACTCCGGGCATAGATGAACTCAGACCTTAGGGAATAGGATGCCCTCGGCCAAGAATATGCCCCGCTGAGGTTCAGGTTGGAGGCGACTTCTATTGATTACTCCGACGTCAACAAAATGCTGGCCCAATATAAGGTTGATGTGCAGATACCTGAGACCTGCTTAAAGATGAAGACCAAGTACGTAAAGCGGTGAGGTCAATGCCCGAGGTTTTGACTTGTCGCTCAAGATTGAAGAAGCCAAGAGACTTGAGGCTGAGGGGAAGGAACACTATGAGTCTGAGGGTCCCAAAGGCTCCTAGGGTTTCGAGAATTCCAACGGTTCTGGTGATGAGTCGAGCCCCAGATAAGACTAGTCATAAATGCCTTAGTTCATTTTTAGTTTTTCCTTGTGTATTTTCTTTTTTGTTTATTTTGAGGACGTTTTATTGTGCCTTTGTAAATATTTTTTGGAATATATAAAATTTTTCCCTTTTGGAAACACCGTATCTTTACTATCCAACATCTATCTGCAATTTTCTGTTTACGCATCATTTTTAATTCCTTAGCATAAATTAAATGTAGTTTAGAGCATCCGTTCTTCGGAGGCACGAATGGAGCCGATTTTGATGGCAACTCTAGATTAATTGTGGACTCGAATCTTCGATATAATCGAAGGCCTTTAAATGCTTAAGTGTTATAGATGATGTTTTTGCCAAAGGTAACCTTTTAACAGGTTTCGATTATTCATAAGGGACTTACTTTCTGAGAACGGACTTCGGACGCCTCTGAGCCATTTTTAGGGTGGCCTTAGCCTTTCATATGAGGGAACTTCCTAATAGGATTGGTGCGTCCAGGATTTGGTAGCACGAGTCATCTGAATTTTTATCGGTCTACAGTCATCGAGTAGGGTTAGCCCTTGGGCTTAAGGTCCAGGATCGAAGACATGAAATGTGCAGTAATAAGGTGTAATAGAAGTAGAGATTTTTTTCATTATTTAATGTGCAAGGTACATGATCGGAGGCGCATAAGCCTTATGCGGCAACTAGAGTGGACTATGTTGGCACTGTTCATATGACCATTCGACCCTTACAATGAATCCTAAAAACTAAGACTTAGCTTTTTACACATAAATTATTTTCCCTTGCTAAAAATCTAAATCTTGGGGTATTGTCCCCTAGTATTCGAGGTTAAACTTGTGTGGGCTTGGATACTGTTGGTTTGATGCAAATGATCATTGATTCCGGTTTAAGGCCAATCTTAAAAAATAAGGTAGCACATGTTATTATTACCTCATTAAAAACCTTGCCGAAAAACCTATTTCAGGACAAAATTGGTTCAAGGGAAAAAGAGTGAAACACGTGCTTTTAGACCTAATAGTCACACCCGCCCCTAGCTGAGTACCTGCATACGTTAGTTCGTAATGTAACAAAATTAGAAAGGAATTAAGTTCGTACCTTAGCAGTAGTACCGCTTTATGTGTGCCATGTTCCAGTTGTTGATAAATGTACGTTTCCGTCTTCGAGTTTATACGAGCCTTTGCCAGCTATTCCGATAACTCGATACGGTCCTTCCCAATTCGGGCCCAGTTTCCCTTTGTTTAGGTTCCTGGTATGTAGTGTTACATTTCTCAATACCAAGTCGCCCACTTGAATATCGGAGGTTGACTCTTCGGTTGTAGTACCTTCCTACTCGCTGCTTCTGGGCGACTAATCGGACCACGGCTTCCTTCCACCTTTCGTCCAATAGTTCCAGGCTCGTGGTTATACCCTCGCCATATGACTCTTCGATAGAATACTAGAATCCGAGGGTCGATTCCCCCACCTTGACAGCTGTTAAGGCTTCAACTCAATGGATTAGAGAAAATTAGGTTACCGCGATGCTTGATTTCAAAGTTGTACGGCATGTCCATAGGACTTCGACCTAGATTTTCTTCCATTTTCCTTTCAAATCGGTCAACCTCTTTTTTAGGTTTTAGAGTACGGTTTTGTTTATTGATTCCACCTACCTTTTCCTACTAGGGTGATAAGGCGTTAATAGTATTTTCTTGATCTAATGATCTTCAAAAAAACTTACTTACCTTGCTGCAGACGAATTGCTTCCCATTGTCGCTAACAATATCGATTGGTAACCCGAATCGACATATTATATGAACCCAAATAAAGTAATAACTTCTTTCTTTCTGAACTTCTCGAATGCTTGAGCCTCAACCTATTTGGAAAAATAATCGGTCATGAGTAGTATGAATTGAGCTTTACGGGGTTGCCTATGGAAGGGGACCGATGATGTCCTTTCCCCAATTCATAAACGTCCACAAAGACAGGACCGGGTGGAGAATTTCTCCCAGTTTATAGATCATCGGGGCATCTTTGGAACTTGTTGCATTTCTATACGAAGCCTTTCGCATCCTAAAATTTCAGTCCAGTAGTAGCCAGCTCTATTAGCTTCTGAACTAAGGATTCCGCCCCTAAATGATTCCTGTAAATGCCCTCATGAGCTTCTCTCATGGAGTATTCGGTCTCTCCCAAGTCTAGTCATCTGGCTAGTGGGCCGAAGAAAGATCTCTTGAACAATGCTCCTTCGACTAAGATAAATCTGGCAGCTTTGGTGCACTGGGATCTCTATTCTTTGGGATCCGAAGACAATTTTCTTGTCTTTAACTAGTCTATGTATTTGTTTCTCCAACCCCAAGTTAATTTTGTTGAGTTTATTTTGGCATGACCTTCTTTTATCACCAAGTTCATCAGCTGTACCATTGCCCCGAGCAAAATTCATCGGAGTCGACAAACGACCCCAAGTTAGCCAATGCATCGGCCTCACTGTTTTGATCTCGGGGTACATGCTGCAGAGTCCATTCCTTGAATTGGTACAGGTTCACTTGAAATTTGTCCAAGTGCCTCCACATCCACTCCTCTTTTGCTTCGAACATACTGTTGTCTTGATTTACCATGAGGAGGGAGTCACATTTGGCTTTGATCACTTCGTCCCCAAGGCTCTTAGCCAGTTCTAGACCTACAATCATGGCCTCATACTCGGCTTCATTATCAATCAATTTTAGTGTTTAATAGATTACCTAGTTATACTTCTCGTAGGTGGTTTTAACATGATACAAAGCTCAGAGCCTTTCGCGTTGGAGACACTATCCGTGAATAGGGTCTAGATTCCCGAATTAGCCCCGGAGGTGAGCAGTAATTCCTTCTCAACTTCAGGTATTAAGGCCGGCATAAAGTCGGCCATGAAGTCTGCCAAAATCATAGATTTTATGGCAGTTGGGGGTCGGTACTTGATATCGTAACCACTAATCTCCATGGCCTATTTGGCCAACCGGCCCGAGAGCTCGGGCTTATGCATGTTGTACCTCAATTAGTAAGAGGTTACCACACATATAGGGTGGCATTGAAAGTACGATTTTAACTTCCTATAGGCTCTTATAAAGCGAATGCTAACTTTTCCAGGTGAGGATACCTCGATTCGGCATTGCCTAGAGTTTTACTGACATATTAAATAGGAAATAACATACCTTCTTCCTCCCGGACTAGGACACGACTTACCGCTACCTCGAAAACCATGAAGTAAAGGTACAACTATTTGTTTGCCTTTAGAGTCTGCACCAGATAGGGGCTCGACGAGTATCATTTGACATCTTCCAAAGCTTGATGGCATTCCGGAGTGTAGGAAAAGTTATTCTTCTTGTTCAATAGTGAGAAAAATTGGTGGCTCTTGTCCGAGGACCTTGAGATGAACCGACCCAATGTGGATGCACGCCTGGTCAGTCTTTGAACCTCTTTGACATTGTCCACTATGGTAATGTCTTTTATGTCCTTTATTTTGTCGGAGTGGATCTCTATACCTCGATTGGACACTATGAACCCGAGGAATTTACCCGAACCAACCCCGAATGCACACTTTTCTGGGTTCAGCTTCATGTTGTATTTTCTTAGTATGTCGAATGTTTCCTGCAAATGTTTCAAATGGTCCTCTTCCCACAGGGACTTAACCAACATATCGTTAATATAAACTTCCATTGATGCCCCTATTTGCTCTTCGAACAACCGGTTTACTAGGTGTTGGTAGGTGCCACCAGTGTTCTTTAATCCAGACGACATTATGTTATAGTAGTAGGTGCTGCATTTGGTTATGAAAGAAGTCTTTTCTTAATAATTCGGGTCAATCTGAATTTGTTTGTACCCGGAGCAAGCGTCGAGAAAACTAAGTATCTCGTGCCCGGCTGTTGCGTCGATTATTCGATCGATGTTAGACAAAGGGAAAGAATCCTTAGGGTATGCCTTATTTAAGTCTTTATAATCCACTCACATCCTTAGTTTATTTCCCTTTCTAGGTACCACCACTATGTTAGCTAACTAATCCGGGTATTTGAATTCCTAGATAGATCCTATATTTAGAAGTTTGGATAACTCATCGTTGACGAATGCATGTTTGATCTCGTGCTGTGGTCTCCTCTTCTGATTAATGCGATGGAACTTAGAGTCCAAACTCAGCTTGTGAGTGGTTACCTCCGATGGGATCCCTGTCGTGTCAAAATGGGACCAAGCAGAACAATCGGCGTTAGCTTTAAGAAAATGAATAAGTTTTTTCTTGAGCTCAGGGATTAACCCCATGCCCAGGTATACCTTTGATCCAGTAAATGCTCGATCATTATGACTAGCTCCAACTCTTTAATAGTTGATTTGGTGGTGTCGGTGTCATCAAGAGCTATGAATGATCTCAGGACTTCATAATCGTCCTCCTCGTCAGCTCCTCGTTCTTCCTGTTTCTCTGGTTCGATCAAGGTCGGTATCAGTGATTGCTATTTGATCTCTTCCTTTTTGGTTGGTTCCACCTTTCTTTATGCCAAAACCGTAGGCACCGGTATTATCTCGATGACAACAAACATCTCCTTTGCGGATGGTTTTTCTCCGTATACTGTTTTAACCTCCCCCGATGTGGGAAATTTCAACGCCTGGTGCAAGGTCTAGGGTACGACCCTCATGTTATGGACACATGGCCTTTTGAATAGAGCGTTTTACCTCATATCCCCTTTAATCATGTATAACTTCATTTCTTGGATTGTCCTGCCAGTGTTCACTGGCAAGGTTATCTCTTCTTTCAAGGTCTCACATGCAATGTTAAATCCGTTCAGTACCCAGATCACTGGTACGATTTGGTCTTGTAATCCCAGTTGCTCTACGACCCTTTATCTGATGATGTTGGCCAAGATACTTAGATAAATCAGCATACGTTTAACTCGAGAGTTAATTATAAGTACATATATTACTAGTGCATCATTGTGAGGTTGTATGATTACCTCTGCATCTTCGTCGCTGAAGAAAAAGCCTCATTCCGCAACACAATCCCGAGTGCGTTATTCCCTTGTGATAAATACTTTAGTATGTTTTATCATTGGTCCTTGGGGAACATCGACTCCTTCGATGATTATATTGATCATGTGTTAAGGCTCCTATTGTTTGACCTGTTTGTTGGCATCCCTATTCTTGAAGCGGTTTTTGGCTCGCTCACTCAGGAATTCTCGGAGGTGACCATTGTTCAATAACTGAGAAACATCTTATCTTATCTATCGGCAATCTTCAGTCCTGTTACCGTGAGTGTCAGGGCCACTTTGTCTCTTTAATGCGCCCTATGGCTGACACGATGCATGCAGCGGCCATGTTAAAGTTTTATTTTGATAAACTCAATGCTTCACTAGTCCCGAGCATCTTGTTGAAACCATTCTTGCTCATCAGACTTCGACCACTGGGCCCTCGATCGCTTCTCTTCCCGTTCCTTGCATGGTGACACCATGATCCATTTCCCCTTCAGTCCGAATTGTATGGCTGATTATCCCGATCTTGACCGGTCATGGCTCTTAATCAATGGCTTTCTTATATCTACTATTTACCTAGAAGGGGCCCCGATTTATTCATCCTCGACCCTGATCTTTGAGTGGTACCTACTATGAACGTTGGCCTAGGTTACTGCCGGGGTACTCCACCAAATTTTGCTTTAGCTTTTAAGAGGCCAAGGAACTTTGGGGGTTGAGCCCCTGAGTGAAATTATGAACAACACAATCATTTACAACTGACGGTAGGTCCATCCGTTCCGTCTAGACCCTTGATACGAACTCCCTAAGCATCTCATTATCCCTTTGTTTAACCTCGACAATATCTCACTTTTTGGTCTGGACCTTGATGGAACCAGCATGGGCCTTTACGAAAGCATCTGCAAGCATAGCAAATTAGTTAGTGACATTTGGGGGCAAGTTGTGATACTATATCATTTCTCCCTTGGACAAAGTCTCCCTAAACTCATTCAGTAATACCAGCTTGATCTCATCATTGTCCAAATCATTCCCCTTGATTGCGCATGTATAGGAGATCACATGCTCCTTTTGATCTGTGATCCTATTATATTTGGGGATGTCGGGCATACGAAACCTCTTTGGGATCAACTTTGGTGCGGCGCTCGAAGGAAAGAGCTTCCAGATTATTCTTTCGGAGTCATGTCCCTTCAATATCGGGGGTGCTCCCTGGATCTGATCGACCCCGGAGTTGTATGTTTCCACCTTTTTAACATTGGACTCAATCTTTTTCCCACCCGACTCTACCCGTTTGATCAACGCTGCGAGCATTTTCATTTGCACGGGGTTCACCCCGGGCTCAGCTTTACTCGATATCTTGGTAATTTATTCATCTCTTCAGGTGCTTTCTCGAGATTGTTCGGGCTCAACCCTATTGGGGGCGTGGATTTGGTTCTGCAGCTATGCTATTGCCACTTTTGAGCTTGTAACATTTTGGAAATCAGTCGTAGGCTAACCCCATTACCTTTGCCTTCGAGTGCTTCTCGAGTTGCTGGTCGGGGTCCCCATCGAACACTATTTTTAGGATCACTATTGGGATCGGTAGGAAGCACATCGTTGTTGGGTACCAAATTATTATTTTTGACGTGATGGCCAGACTCAGGGTCGATGTTGAAGTAACCTGAAATTAATATTTCAAAGAATAAGTGTAAAATAGGGTGTGTTATGAAGATTTGTATTAAATCACCACTATTATCCTTAGCTCCAAAGAGGGCGCCAAACCGTTTACCCAAAAATTAGGTAACAATAATATTTGTATGTAATTTAAATGATACATGTTTTAATTTAACACGAATAATTAAGAATAGCCGATAAATGAATTATATATGAAATAAATGATCAAATCAATCGCAATAATATGACCAAGCCTAATCTTAGATGGAACAACGACTTCGTTGTTAATACCCAATTTTTTTCTATATATATTTTATATGCAAAGTACCCTCATAACAGCATATGTATGCATATATAAGCATACCCAAGTGTTTCTTTATTTTTTCTTAATTTAAAATATTTTTTAAATCAATTTATCCCCCTATTTTATATATAAAAAATCCAATAGTTATTTGTAAAATTATTTCTTTGGTAATTAATTTTTTAAAATTTTATGTTTATGCTAAAATATAGCTAAGGGATTTTTTTTCATATTTTTAGAAAATTATTTACTATTTTTAAGGCTCAAATTATATAACTGCAATATTAGGCCCTTTTTACATTTAATTATGTTTTAAATTCATAAAATTAGGTCTGGTATTTTTAAATAATTAATTATGTGCTATAAATTATTTTAGTACCTTTCATTTATTTCCAGAAATTATTTTATTATTTTCTATAAATCAAATCGGTAAAATTGGCTATTTAAATGCTAGCCCAATTACATTTCAATCGTAGCCTTAATTTGACCCCAATTTGAAACCCAATTACCCTGGCCCAATTCCTATTAAACCTCGACCATACTACGATTTAATCCGACCCAAACCCGATCTCATTAAATCACCCATTTACCCATTCAATCCAGGCCGTTGATCATTCACATCAACGGCCAATAGCCAACCTTACCTAAATTCATTCTAAACTACCCCCTAAACCCTATCATTTCCCACCATACGCCGCCTCTGAATCCCCCTCATCTCTCAAATCCTCTCTATAACAACATCAAATCCTATCCACCGCCACCTTAATCTACCCTAATCCATGGCTTGCCAAGGCCATCTAGGACCTGTATCAGCCTTCCATGGCTTTTACGTGTTTCGTTTTATGGTCTCATGGCTAGATTCTGAAGGGGCTTAGTCCAGTATTTGCTCGATGGCTTTTCTCCGGTCATCTCTGACCTTTCTTCGGCCAGCCATGGCCGGTCGAGTAAGACCATTGACTCTCCTATTTAGATCGATAGCTTTCAAGGCCTTTCTCGTCGCTTGGGGTTCTTCTGAAACCCTAATCTCTGAGACCTTTTTGACTTCTTTCATGTTTACTTTATATTCATTCTTGCTATGAGTTTTTAAACGCCTTCTCGAAGTCTCTTTAATTTTGCTTTCAAAAATGACACTTCATCTTTTTTCGATTAGGGTTTTCCTTCAAGTTCTTCTTTTCTAAATCTCTTTTGAGTTTATCATGTTAAAACCCCCAATTTCTTTTGGGTTTTAGAGACTATTTGCTAGTATCTGTTTGATTTATCTGTTTATAATATTTAGACTCGATTGGTGTTGAAAACCCTAATTTCCTTTGGGTTCATTCGAGTTTCTGAAGCTGTTTGCTAAATATTTATTTGATTTACTTGTTTATCGTCTTAAAACTCGACTAATGTTGAAAACCCTAATTTCTTTTGGGTTCATTCGAGTTTCTGAAATTGTTTGCCAATATTTGTTTGATTTACTTATTTACCATCTTCAAACGCGATTGATGTTGAAAATCTTAAATTTTTTGGGTTCATTCGAGTTTCTGAAACTGTTTGCTAGTATTTGTTCGATTCATTTGTTTATTATATGTTAAGCTTGAATATTATCAAAGAAAAGACCTATGTCTTTTGGTTTGAAACTGCTCGTTTAAATAGCTGATTTGATTTGAAGTTCTTTTATTTCAACATTTATTTTCTACATGTGATTCCTCTAATTCTGGGTTCTTACTATCTTTGAAACTCGACTACGCTTGGAAACCCTAACTTTTCAGAAGGGGTTTTTTCATTTGTTACTGAGAGACCCTTTGCATGCTTCTGATACTCTAATTTTCATTACTATTGATACAATGAGACTTGACCTACTTGACATTCATGCTTAGAAGGTTTGCTATCTACTGACTTTGTGCTACTATTACATGCCGTTTCTTTTCCCAATAGTTTTTCCTCTCATGTCTATTGTTTGTGTACTCTATTTATATGTTGAGGTTCCTTATTTGATTGATTCTCAATTTTGGGACTGATTTCAACACTTCTTTTTTTGTGAACTCTAAATTCACTCGCATGTTAAAGTAATTGATCCCTTTCCTTATTATTGCCTTGTTGAATCTATTCCCCAAAACAAGTGTATCTCTGTTCTTGGACTCGATTGTTTACTTAATGTTTTACTACTTCTTTTTATGGTAATAATCAGTCTGCCTACAAACTGATTTTCTTTCCCTCTTTTAAACCTGTTAGCCCTGTTAAACAAGTGATTCATCAATTAAAGGGGAATTACTTGGTTGATTGATTCTGATTGCTGATTACTTCCATATTTGTATTGAACTTTATTTGTTGCCTTATTTCTCACATGTTTTCAAAACTATAAATACCCACCTTCTTTTCTTTAAAATACACGATTACAAGGCATAAAACACTTGAGCTCAGACACACACTCCACTAAAATATCTTTATTTTCTCTGTTGCTACCTGTATTGCTGCTTTACTTAGCTGGTTAAAAGCCAAGGCTAGGCTGTGGGAAGCTTGCTTATTTTTCTCTGCATTTGCATATTTACTGATATGTTCTAACTAATTTTCAACATCAACAAAAACATGTTTCTTTACTATTTTTTTCATCCTTGTTTGTCTCCTATTTGTATTTAACCAAGTTCAATTATTAAGCATGCCATAATCTGCCCTTTCTGTTCTTAATTAATTTATGAATTCCGCCAATTACTTATTATGGTCTATGAATCCTAAACCCCCCATCACCAATGTGTTTTTTATCTGTGGTTGGTTTGGGGCATGACAACACTGAACATTGTTGTGCATGACCCAAACCTGATCCTATGGGATAATGACCTCTGTGTCTCGTCTAGATGTTGTGTGTTCTAATTGGTTTATAAGCATGCCAACACCATCTATTGTTGTGCATGCCCAAAGCTGATCCCTGCCTAAGTATATATGCTTTGCAATGTCTTACCAAATCCCTGCCCCCTTTGTATGATAACTATCAATTATGTGCTTTACTATTATTGTTTTTCCCATAACCATTTACCCCTGTCCTGTCTCCCCTCATTTTTAAAACTCTATTCCTGCACTTCCACCATATTCTTAGACCCATGTTCTGCCCCTGTTGTGTGAGCCTTGCCTTGGGACCCGGATCTCCCTCTAAACTTGGACACATAAGGGTTGGCCCTTCCACACTGCATTCATCTCTATCTGGTTCTATGAACCTAGGTGTAAGCACTGCCCGGGGTCTTTTGAGACCCTTAGGGAACTCTGACACACCCTGGTCTAAGAAAGGCTTTGAAACATGGCGTCTTAAGGCAGTTTATTCCATAACTCAGGGAGGAACCAAGAATTAGGCTTCCTCTAGTTATAACTTTTTTTTTTATATTTTGATGTAATTCAGTATTTTTGGTTTGTAATAATTTGTAATAAACACTCGGGGCTGGCTAGTAGAAAAGGGATGGGTAATTATGCATGCTCAAGAGTAGAAAACATGCATATAGGACTGCTTTTAATTCTGCATTTGCATTTAGAAACCATGTCTATAAGACTTACTTTAAATTTTGCATGTTCAACTTCACCTCTAGATAAACTTCCTATAGGAATTTATCTAAAATCCTATATATTTGTCACTATTTAGATATCATGTTCTTAAGATCCAATTGGTTATAATCTGGTATCATATTTGTAATATTAATATCAGTACTCTCATAGAAATCATGCCGATAGGAATTCCCAAGTAAATTCATGCCTGTTTCCATTTTCAATTAGATATCATGTCGATAAGGGTTAAAATCATTCATTTAGATATTATGTCTATAAGGGTTTAAAATCTGTAATCTTAGATATCATGTCTGTATGAATAAAATCAACAACAACGGATACCATTATCTGCAGAAACTGAAACTAGTCTAATTTAAAATCAGTTCCCACTGGACCAGTTTTTTAATCTCTTCTTATTAACACGATTCAACAAGCATGCTTATAGGCTCTTGAACCGTTCATTTTGTTTAGTTCATTATTGCTTGCCACATTTTGAATCAGTTATCGACACCCTATTCGCATGAGCTCACCTAAACACTTAGGCAAGCCTTAGGTAATAGCAACAACAAAACTGAATCGCCTCTATTAATTAGTCATTGCTACAACCAGCAAGCAGGTCTGATTCATGCTTCCTTATTATATACCAGGTCTTTTTCAACAACAATAATCTCCTTTCCTTAAGTACTTTTTTAGGGTCAGAACTTGCTTGTTATTTGAGTCATGCCATTTTATTGCTTTGTTTGAGGAGGTATACATGAGCCCTCAGTGTTTATGTGTGGTAACGCCAAACTATGTCCTATAAAAAGACACGCGGACGTTGCAAATATAATCTGAGTATTCATGCCCAGAGTCGAACCACAAGGAATTAACCTATCAATTACTTTTGTTGGACTTACTAAATTCAACAGAATCAATTTCCCCAAACGTTGTGATTAACAAGTGATGGTATTTCTAACAACTAAAACTGAAAATAAATAACAGCTAAAAATTAACTATGCTTGATGTGTAAACAATTGGAATAAGGTCTAAGGTAATTCTTTCCCTCGTTGTTGATTTCCTTGGCTGTATACTTCTTATATGTATGACTTAGTTGCCTGTATCAATCATGAACTCTCCAGCTATCATAAATCTCTCTCAAGCAATTATGATAATTTACTAGATGCACTCTCTCAAGCTACGCCAGCTAGATTCACATTACAGTTCACTTAAATTGCACCCGAGGTATCGTTATCTCTAATCCAACCTCTAAACCCTCGGTTATGACTCTCGTATATACTCTGGGAGTGATGTTGTTCAAACAACTACCTAAATATGCACTCTCTCTCAAGCAGATACATAATAAATAGGAACGGCTAATTGATGAGCCTTTCAATTAACCACAATTAAAACGTAGTTGAACAAATAGAGATTAACAACCAATTCAGATATATATTAATATAACAACCAAGTCATCCCCAACGGGTTTCACCAAAACCTTAGATTAAAATATTTATCTACTCATAACAATGATGAAAACTACAAAAGAATTCATAGTCATTGATAGAAGAACAAAGTAGGGAGATAAAAATTATTTTCCAAGTTGCCTCCTTGCCTCTCTTGCTTCTTCTCAAAAACTCGAACTCCCCATTCTATTGGACATGTTAAACCTTTTATAGTTTGTGTGGATCTATTTGAACTTTCGAATTTTCCCTTTTTAAAACACCTTCCCCGCATCTAGACTAGCGCGGACGCACTAGGGCCGCGCTACTGCCCGCGCTAGTGGGGTTTCATTCTATTTCGGATTGCTGGACTAGCGCGGGCGCGGTAAGGCCGCGCTAATGCCCACGCTAGTGGGGTTTTCCATTGCCAACGAGCTTTGTTCCCTTTTTTGTCCATTAACTCCAATTTTTGCCCGGATCACCATCATAAGTCCTCATTTGATTATTGCACTCCTGTGAAACATAAAAGTCACGATTAGAGCCAATTTTTGCATTATTCACACACTTACACAGTAAAGCATCCTTAAGTTAGAGCCCGAAAGTAGGGAAAACTATACAATTTAGCCTATTATCAACACCCCACACTTAAATCATTGCTAGTCCTCGAGCAATCCACTACATCCTACAAGGTTCCTTTTCTAAGCTTTCCCCTTAACGACTCACACCATGAACATTTTGCAAAATTTGTAACTAGTAGTGATCAACTTTACCTCAAGAATAAAATCTTTCGTACCATGCAACATTCGCAGTTACTCAAACCACTTTATACGAGAGTCAAGACTTACCTTTCCATTGTGCATCATATGCCCTCACATCACACAAGAGAGTAGTTCCATATACAATGATATTTAGGACAAGTAGGAACTAAGATAGAAAAAATTCGCTCACTCTCAAAAAGAACATTTACATGCCACAAAGATGCACCATAGGCTTTCCCGTAGTGTAGTACTCTACTAATCGAGCCTCACTCAATCTAAGATCAATATGTCTTTATTTGGTTGTAATGTAGGCTAAGGGACATGTACGATATTTTTGGATATAGTGACTAACCTCCCTAAGCACATTTAATACAATTACCTTAAACTTTAAGATCATCGTTTTGTCAGCCAATACTCCACCACATTTATTTAAACATCCCAATGCATTAGGTGCAATTTGTACAAGCTACCTCTTATCAATCACTATACAATAAATTTGTTTTTCTTTTTTTTTTCTTTTTTTTTTTCATGGTGCTTCTCTTTTTATGCTTCAACATTTTGCACTTTTTCTCTATTTCCATGGTTCCACTTCAAAAACCAAACCACCACCCCACACTTTTGATTTTGCATATTTTCAATACCATTCTAGTGCTTAGTGAGAGGGAAAAGGGTTCAAACAGCAGGCTATTCAAACAATTGGGTAAGGTTCACAATGTGGTTGCCAAAGAAACAGACATAAAGGCTCAACGAGGTTAACTAAGATGTAATGCATTCATGTGGGTTTACTTTATATGTCTGGCTCAACAAAAAAATGCCTATATCCCTTCTAAAACTGAATGAAGCTACTATTTTATTTCGCAAACACACAGGGTAAGTTCTAGGCATCAAATGTAAAGCATGGAATACAGTAATACTCACACACACATGGCACATGACTCACTCCGGATTAGTTTATCGAGATATTCTATTTTTAAGTGTTCAAGTTAGGTACAAATATATAATTTTTAAGGCACTTAAACAAGATTCAGCCCTTGAAGCTAGTCGTTACACTCTAGTGTCTATCGTGTTCAGGTGTAGAAACACTAAGGGTTTTTCTTCTTCGATTTTAACTCATAGTCCATTAATCCTAACCTAAAATAAAAATAAAAACTACCTATACCTGGTTCAAGCTAAACCCTTGGAAAAGAACCGTGGCCCCCAAAAAAAACCAAGGGGGGAGTTGCTACACTACCTGAAAATAAAATAATTTTTTTTTGGTATTTTCTCTAGAATAACTTCCCTCAAGAAAATTGTCTAAAGGATCCGTCATCAGGAAGAGTCTCTATATTCCATTTTTTAATTTTAATTTTTTTTCTCGACTTAGTCCCTCAAGAACGTCGTCGAAAGTGATCCGCCATCGGGACAAGTCACTTACTATTTTTACTTACCTAATGACTATTATTCTACCACCAACACAATCAAAGTAAAACAAAATAACCAAAGAAAACAATTAATTGTTACAATTACAAAAATACAATGAAGTATCCCTATCCCCCACCCCACACTTAAATGAAGGACATGTCCTCATGGCCAAGTCCCTGACAACTCAATCCTGGTAGGAGATAGAGCCGGTGTCTACATTGCACGCCCGACCCAATGCACGAAGCCAACCCAGGTCAGTCACTAAGGTTCGTATTTAAACTATCTCTTACCCCATGCGGTCTAATCGCTATCCCCGACTTGACTTAGATGGGCCTGCAACATCATCAGCCTGTGGTTGAGCTGGCTACTCATCACCTACCATATTCACCTCGTCCGCTACCTGTTGTTGTTCCTCCTCTGCGTCATCACCCTCATCAAAATCATGGCCAATCAATTCTTCAGCTGCTACCACTTCCTTGCTTGTTGTGACCCTCTCAGCTATGAAAGGATGTACCATAGGAACTCGGCCATCTAAAGCAAGGTTGCTTGGCACATTGGCTTGAAGGCACAACCGGGTGATAAGAGACAGGTAGTATAACCCATAGCGTTAAACCCGTAGCCGCTGGAACATTTCATCGTGTATGACCCTGACTACATCAAATGGAGCATTATTCATGAAGCACCAAATTAGGCACCCTCGAGGGATATTCACTTCTGACATATTCTTGGAGGGTAGGAGGCGACTATTGATAAAGTACAACCAGTATTTGGCCTCAAACTTGAGGGCTGAGGAGTGGAACTTATTCCCATATTTATACCATTGTAAAATGGCTCCCGGTTGGCAGATGGTGTCGGTGAATGTGGAGCAGGAAGTATGTTTTCCACTGTATGATTGGTATGCATCCACGTACCCCTGAGCTGGTGGAGGAATCCTGTATAGAGTCCGGATATTTTCCAAAGAAGCATTAACCGGTCTCTTGAAAACATCCCAATGCACTGGGACTACCTGCCCCAATATACCATTCGAGTTGAGGCGGCGACACCTGGTCATATTCTTTGAGGAGCCTATTACTGCAAATGTCATGCTTGTTAGAGAATTCTATGCAAACCTCCTGGAACATGATGATTACCTTTTACTTGCAATAAATACACCACACATCCATAATTTGTATGTTTTCAATTTTCATCCCAACCTAACTACTAACATATGTTTCTACCTAAACTAAGACTGCATTCTACTATACAAAGTAAAAAGAAAGAAAAGAAACTAACAAAAAACGAAATTAGAGAACTACAACAAAATAAAAGGGAGAAATACATACTAGTAGAGGGAATGAGAGCAAAACTGGAAGGATTGAGGAAGAGAGCGAAGGTGGTGCTGTAAATGGTTGGGTATGGAGGAGGGGGAGTGGAGGAATATATGAGGAAGAATAATAAGGGAGGGTTTGGGTATGTTTAGGAGTGTGAGAGGAAAAGAATTTAAGGGAATTAAGAGGGGCGGGGCGGGTAGGGTTTGAAATAATTGGGATAGGAGAAGAAAATAAAATCAAATAAAAAAAATCCAGAACTTACTTGGACTAGCGCGGACTTAGCAATGTCATTAGCGCGGACGCGCTAGTTTAATAACGCGAGGCAGAAAGAAACCCAACTAGCGCGGGCTGCACGCTGGCTTAGCACGGCCGCGCTAGTGTTCCACAAGCGAGGCAGAATAAAACCTCACTAGCGCAGGCTTAGCGCGGCCGCACTACTGGGAACGAGGTTAAGGCAGAAAGAAACTGGAGTAGCGCTGCCTTAGCACGGGCGCGCTAATCCAGCTGTTCCAGTATTTTTCTTATTTTAATACATGAAGTTACATACTACACTACAACACATTTGTGGGTTGCCTCCCATGCATCGCCTAATTTAACGTCCCGGCATGATGCAAGTAATTGATCATCACTCCTCATTCGCGTACTGGGGTTCTTTCAAATTGGTCACCACTGTATCCCCTTTTTCTTCAGCTATTCCAAGGTAATGTTTCAACCTTTGCCCATTTACTATGGACTTGTTTGTCCCATCTTCTGATTTCATCTCTACAGCTCCAGTTGCAAACATTTGCACCACTCTGAAGGGTCCTGACCATCTGGACTTTAACTTACCCGGAAACAATCTCAACCTTGAATTATACAATAATACCTTGTCACCGGGTTTGAAATTTTGGTCCACAATGTGCTTGTCATGCGGCCTCTTCATTCTTTCCTTGTAGAGCCTCATGCTTTCAAAGGCTTGATATCTAAATTCCTCCAACTCATGCAACTCTGGTAGTCGATTTTCTCCAGCTGCACCGGGGTCCATGTTCAATTGCTTCAGTGCCCACCAAGTTCGATGTTCTAGCTCCACAGCGAGGTGACAGGCCTCCCAAATACCAACTTGTACGGTGACATACCTATTGGTGTTTTGAATGCAGTCCTATAGGCCCAGAGTGCATTGTCAAGCTTTTTTGCCTAATTAGTTCTTGTGGCATTCACAGTCTTAGTTAGCACACTCTTTATCTCTCAGTTGGACACTTTAACCTGCCCACTAGTTTGCGGATGGTAAGGGATATCCACCTTGTGGTGTACATCATACTTTGAAAGCAATTTCTCGAAGGCTCTATTACAAAAGTGAGTGCCTCCGTCACTGATGATCGCTCTTGGTGTCCCAAATCGGGTGAATATTTTTTTTCCAGAAATCCTACCACCACTCTTGCATCATTAGTGCACAATGCTGCAACTTCTACCCATTTAGACACGTAATCCACAGCAACAAGTATGTACTTATTGCCAAATGAGCTGACGAAGGGACCCATGAAGTCAATCCCCCAAACATCAAATACCTCTACCTCTTGAATCGGGTTCATGGGCATCTCATGGTGATGGTAAATGTTACCGGTCCACTGGCATTCATTGCAGCCCTTCACCTATAGGTGCGCATCTCTAAACACTGTTGGCCAAAAGAATTCGACCTCTAGCACTTTCGCAGTTGTCCTGATCCCTCCAAAATGTCCTCCATATGCTGATGCGTGACAACCCTACAAAATAGAATATTGTTCTATCTCGGGGACACACCTCCAAATCATATTATCAACACATATTCTAAACAGATAAGGCTCATCCAAATAATACATGCGGCAATCACGATAAAACCTTTTATTTTGTATAGATGAAAAGGTCATAGGGAACTATACCACATGCCAGGTAATTTGCAAAGTCTACATACCATGGCGCTTTCTCAAGATTATCAGCGAGCAGATGCTCGTCTGGAATGGTTTCCAGAATATCTTCGACCTCGATTGATTTTTTAGCTCCTTCAAATCGTGATAGATGATCAGCGACTTGATTTTCTGTGCCCTTACGGTCATGGATTTCGAGGTCAAATTCATGCAATAGCAGCACCCAATGAATAAAGCACGACTTAGACTCCTTCTTCTCAATGAAGGACCTGAGAGCTGCATGATCAGTGTATACAATTACCTTGGAGCCAATTAGATATGATCTGAACTTGTCAAAAGCAAACATCACTGCCAACATCTCTTTCTCTATCACAGTGTAGTTGAGTTGTGCACCGCTTAGCGTTCTGCTTGTGTAGTAAATCGGGTGCATCAGCTTATCCTTTCGTTGCCCCAAGACTGCTCCTATAGCATAGTCACTTGAGTCACACATGAGCTCAAATGGTTGGGGGAAACAATGATGGGCGCAGTCACCAATCTCTTCTTCAGCTCCTCAAATGCAAACCTGCAATCATTAGAAAACACAAAGGGTTGATCCTTTTCAAGGAGTTTGCAAAATGGGTTAGCAATTTTAGAGAAATCTTTTATGAATCGCCTGTAGAACCCAGCGTGTCCAAGGAAACTTCTCACTGCCTTGACTGAAGTGGGCGGTGGCAGCTTTTCAATCGCATCAACCTTAGCATGGTCGACCTCAATTCCTTTACTGGACACTCGATGCCCAATGACTATCCCTTCTTGTACCATAAAATGGTACTTCTCCTAGTTCAGCACTAAATTTGTCTCCACACATCTTTTGAGCACTGTTCTTAAGTTGTGAAGACAATCTTCGAATGAATCCCCTACCACGGAAAAATTATCCATAAAGACCTTCATAATATCCTCCACCATGTCTGTGACAATGCCTAACATGCACCGTTAAACTATCACCTTTGCATTGCAAAGCTCAAAACGCATTCTCCGAAAGGCGAAGAGGCCATACGGACAAGTGAAGGATGTTTTCCCTCTATTTTCGGGGGCTATTAATATCTGATTGTACCCTAAAAGTGCGATCGCCCGGCCAGCCTGTCCAATATTTGGTCAATGAAAGGCAAGGGAAAGTAGTCATTCTGGGTGGCTGTGTTCAATTTTCGGTAATCCATGCAAATCCGCCACCCCGTGACTGTACGAGTTGAGATCAACTTATTGTTCTCATTTTGCATAACAGTCATTCCCCCCATTTTTCGGCACACATTGGACAGGGCTGACCTAATTGCTATCAAAGATGGGGAAGATGATTACCGCATCTAACCATTTGATCACTTTCTTCTTTACAACCTCTTTCATGTTCGGGTTCAACCTTCATTGATGTATTCTGGAAGGTTTGTGCCCTTGTTCCAAGAGAATCTTATGCATACAGAAGGCTAGGCTGATACCCTTTATGCCTGCCATGGTCCAGCCAATGGCAATCTTACTTTCCTCCAGTACCTGTAAGAGTTGTTCTACCTGCACATCTAGCAAATCGGATGATATAATAACATGCAAAGTAGAATCAGGGCCTAAAAAACATACCTGAGGTGTTCTCGGAATGGCTTCACCTCCAGCTTGGGCGGTTCCTCTATTGATGGCTTTGCCGGAGGTATAACCCTTTTTTCTAACTCAAGGGACTCGAACTAAGGTTCCCTTGTCCAGAATCCTTGCCCTTCAAGTGCCATGACCCACTCTACTTACCCTTTACCATCCATCTCTTCTAAATTTGTCAGACATGCCTCTAATGGATCTTTAACAGTCAGAGTTACATCATCTTCTTGCAGGATCACATCTACTGCCTCCACTAGAGAGAAATTAGCATATTCACTGGGTCTCCTCATAGATTGCTGAACATTGAATATGACTTCTTCATCGTTTAACCTCATTTTTAATTCCCCAGTCTCACAATCGATCAATGCTATCCCAATGGCAAAAAATGGTCTACCTAAAAAAAGGGGTATCTCTTCATCTACCTTACAATCTAGAATAACAAACTCTGCAGGGAACACAAACTTCCCCACTTGCACCAACACGTCATCAAGAATACCAGTTGGCCTTTTCACCGTGCGGTCAGCCAGCTGTAGAAGAATCGAAGTCAGTCTAGCTCTGCCAATGCCCAGTTTGGTGTACACAGCCAGCGGCATCAGATTTATGCTGGCTCCCAAATCACATAATGTCTTTGCAAAGTCATAACTCCCAATTGTGCTTGGAATAGTGAAACTACCTGGATCAGACATCTTTTGAGCCATTGGTCTTGTCACTACTACACTTCAGGTCTGTATTGGAGTCACAATGGAAAGATCCTGGAAATTAAACTTCCGTGACATTAGATCCTTCATCATCTTTGCATAATGTCACGACCCATTTCCATAATAGGTCATGAGGGCGCCTGACACCCTTATCAGGCAAGCCATTGCGGAACATTACTGAAATTCATATGTTGCTTTTAATTAGAAAGAAGTGGATATAATTACACAACCCAAAATAATCGTCTACCAAAGTGTGTGCCAGAACCTGGTGTCACAAGCTTCGGGCATCTAGCAGAATATACATCCAAAATAGTATCATACTATCCTAGTGTCTGAGTCCAAATAGACAAAAAATAGAAATACAAAGAAAGACTTCTTCGGTTACGGGTCGATATGGAGGGAAAGCAGTTCACCGTAGAAGTCCCAAGTCCACTCACGGGTACGCACCTGAATGATAACCAGATCCACATGCCTGAGATCCTAGATCATGTACATTTAAGTACAAAAGTGTAGTATGAGTACATAAAATAATATGTACCAGTAAGTATCCCGTCTAATCTCGAAGAAGTAGAGACGAGAAGTCAACTCGATAATTACTAGAGTCAATTAATATGCGAAGAGTTATAATAAGCAATGATATCTCAAGATATTTACATTTAATAATCATGGAGTAACAGTTCTTTCCCAAACACTAATAAGAATGCTTATTTATATAGTCTAAGCAAACATGTATCTCAGTCCTTGAAGGATTTCTAAGCAAAACATATGCAAATAATCACCGTGGAACGTACGGCCCAGTCCAACATAAAATAAAATGTACACCGCCGAGGGTCAAACGGCTCGAACCATAGATGAATCTATTACCCCGCTTAAGAATCACCCGTACGGCGCGGTCAAAATAGAAATAAGCTCATTGTCAAGCAACAACAACAATCAATATGCATATGAGAGTGGCCGTACATAGAAGTGCCAATTATTTTCTTTTAAAGAACCAAATGGGTTAAGGGTCATTTTCCAAACTCATTCTTCTTTGTCACACGAGTTCATATAAATCTAAGATAATCAATTATACTAGAATATCACGTAAAGCATGCTCATGGGTCCTAAACTACCTGGACTTAGCATAATAGTCGCTACGCACGGATTCTCGTCACCTAGTATGTGTGTAACCCCCGAATACAATGACAAATAATTCAATTATTATACCTATGGGGACAATTCCCTCTTACAAGGTTAGAAAGAAGACTCACCTCGCTCCAACGCGCACTTCCACTATCAAAAACAAGTCCAAGCCCTCAAGTCAGAGCCAAACGATCACAAACTAGTTAAAGGAAGTACGAACTGGTCAATATTAGTTTATATGAACGAATTTTAGCTATTTAAGCCATTTCCCAACCCTTTTCACAAGTTTTCTAAATTCCAACCCCGGGTCCACGTGCCCGGATTCCGAGATTTTTCGAAGGAAGTATTTCTCTACGACCTAAGGATCAATAATATATCATTTCTAGTTCATTACATAGCAAATTACATGATTAAATCTTAGTTTTATTAAAATCCTAGGTCAAGCTCTAACCCTTAATTTTACTTAGTTTTTAGTGTTTAATCTATCTAATGTACTTGTATTTAAACTAAGGATGAATGGGAATTACTTACCTTACAATGTTATGTTGAAACGCTCTCTTTGGAAGCACCCAAATCGCCCAAGTGTGTAGTTGTGAATGAAACAAACTGCTTTGAGTTCGAACCAAAGGAACTCTCTGCCCCAATAATTTCCGCTTCTGCAGTGCCATGACCGCTTTTGCGGAGATGGTCCAAGAAGCTGGACCGCTTCTGTGGTCAGGTGCCCGCTTTTGCGGGTCCGCTTATGTGGATTTCGAGCCGCTTCTGCAAAGTTGGACCTAAGGAGCTGGACCGCTTTTGCGATTTCCCTTTGGTCTGGCCATTTCCGCTTTTGCAATGGGTTGACCGCATCTGCGGTCCAAGAACCGCAGATGCAGTTATGACAGAAGCAGCAACTTCAGCTCTTCTTCAATTTCTTACTTAGCTCGAACCTCGCTTCTTTTACGCTCGGGGCTCCCGAGCCTTGCCCAAACATACCGACAAGTCTGAAATCATGAGGCGGACCTACTCGAACCCTCGTAACTCCCAAAACAACGCTAAATATTTGAATCACCACCTAAAACCAAACGAATCAAACTATTGAATCTTCAAGTTCTTAATTCTCCTCTAACGGGTCAAAACGCCCTTAAACTACTTGGATTGACACCAAATTTTATGGTCAAGTCTTAAACAACATTAGAGACCTGTACCAAGTTCCAGAACCAAAATCCGAGCCCGTTAATTAGGGAATCAATGATTACTCAGTTTCTTTAATTATTTAAAACTTCAATTAAATAATTTTAAATAAAAATTCATTACTCGGGCTAGGGACCTCAGAATTCGATTACCGACATATGCCCAGGTCCTATATTTTCCCAAAGACCCTCCAAAATGGTCAAATCATAAATTCGGGTCCATTTTCCCAAAACATTGACTGAAGTCAAATTTGGTCTTTTAAGAAAATCTTAAAGAAGCAAATGGACATATTTTTACTCAAAACTCTTCCAACTCCCGAACCAATCACCCCCACAAGTCGTAAATTAGTTAAAGCAAGTACGAGAGGCTTTATTTAGGGGAATAGGTTCAAAAAGGTAAAACGACCAGTCGGGTCGTTACATTCTCCACCTATTAAACAAACGTCCGTCTTCGAACAGACATAGGAAAGTACCTGGACTGCTGAATAAGTGGGGGTATCTGCTCCGCATGTCCTCCTCGGACTCCCAGGTCGCCTCCTCGACCGGTTGGCCCCTCCACTGGACTCTCACCGCAGAAATCTTCTTAGACCTCAGCTGGCGATCCTATGTATCAATAATAGCAACTGACTCCTCCTCATAGCCCAAACTCTCATCTAACTGAATGGTGTTGAAGTCCAACATATGGGATAGGTCGGCATGATACTTCCGAAGCATCGAAAAATGAAAAACTGGGTGAACTCCCGATAAACTAGGGGGTAAATCAAGTTCATAATCAACCTCCCCAACACGCCTCAACACCTCGAAGGGCCAATAAACCTTGGGCTCAACTTGCCCTTCTTCCCGAACCTCATAATGCCCTTCATGGGCGAGACTTTCAAGAGAACCTTCTCGCCAACCATAAATGATACATCCCACGCCTTCTGATCCATCTCGCCAAGCATAAATGATACATCCCGCTCTTTTGTCTGGACTGAGCTGTGCGAAGCCTCTCATAAATCAACTTTACCTTATCCAAGGTATCCTGCACTATATCTGTGCCAAGTATCTTAGCCTCACCAGGCTCAAACCACCCGATAGGAAAATGACAATGTCTACCATATAAATCCTCATAAGGGGCAATCTCTATGCTGGACCGGTAGCTATTATTGTACACAAACTCCGCTAAGGGCAAGAACTGATCTCACTGCCCTCCAAAATCAATTGCATATGCTCTAAGCATATCCTCCAAGATCTGCATTGTCCACTCTAACTGTCTGTCGATCTGAGGATGGAATGTCGTGCTAAGCTCTACACGAGTCCCCAACTCACTTTACACGACTCTCCAGAAATGGGAAGTGAACTGAGGACCTCTGTCTGATATGATGGACACCGGCACACCATGAAATCGGACTATCTCCCGAATATAAATTTGAGCATACCTCTCCGATGTATAGTCGCCACTGGAATGAAATGGGCCGACTTGGTCAACCTATTCACAATGACCCACACTGAATCAACCTTCCACAAAGTCCGCGGTAGCCCGACTACGAAGTCCATGGTGATGCGTTCCCACTTCCACTCTGGTGTAGGAATCTGCTGAAGTAGCCTACCTGGCCTCTAATGTTCATACATGACCTGATGGAAATTCAGTCACATACTTCACTATGTCCTTCTTCATCCCCCGCCACCAGTAATGCTGCCTCAAATCACGATACATCTTCGTAACCCCCGGGTGGATAGAATACCGCAAATTGTGTGCCTCCTCCAGGATCCTCTCCCTGAGACCATCAACATTAGGAACACATAGACGACAACAAAATGCCATCCTCGCCGATAGAAACCTCCTTGGTACCTCCCTGATGTACCGTCTCTCTGAAAATCGCCAAATGTAGATCATCAAGCTGCCGGGCCATAATCTCCCCCATTAGCGAGGACTGAGCAACCAAACATGCTAGAACTCGGCTGGACTCTAAAATGTCCAACCTCACAAGCCGGTTAGCCAAGGACTGGATGTCCAGTGCTAGGGGCCTATCCTCTGTTGGAATGAATGCCAAGATACCCATGCTCTCCGTATTTCTGGTCAAGACATCTGCGACCACATTCGCCTTGCCCAGATGATAAAGAATGGTAATGTCATAATCCTTTAGCAACTCAAGCTACTTGCGCTGTCTCAAATTGAGATCCCTTTACTTGAACAAATGCTATAAGCTGCGGTGATCAGTGTAAACCTCACAAGGCACCCCATACAAATAGTTCCTCTATATCTTAAGAGCATGAACAATCGCTGCCAACTCCAGATCGTGCACATGGTAATTTTTCTCGTGAATCTTCAGCTGACACAAAGCATATTTAATAACTCGCCCCTCCTGCATCAACACACATCCTAAACCAACGTGTGAAGCATCACAATATACCTATACATTCCTGCACCGGAAGGCAACACAAGAACTGGCGCCGTAGTTAGAGCTGACTTGAGCTTCTGAAAGCTCTCCTCACAATCATCAGACCAACGGAATGGGTTACCCTTCTGGGTCAGTCTAGTCAAAGGTAATGCAATAGATGAGAAACCCTGCACAAATTGCCGATAATAACCCGCTAATCCCAGGAAACTCTTGATCTCGGTCACTGAAGTGGGACGTGGCCAACTCTGAACTGCCTCAATCTTCTTGGGATCTACCTTAATACCCTCTCCGGACACAATATGCCCCAAGAATGCCACTGACTCAAGCCAAAACCGACACTTGGAGAACTTAGCATACAACTTCTGTTCTCGGAAGTTCTGAAGCACTACTCTCATATGCTGCTCGTGATCCCCCAGGCTACATGAGTATATCAAGATGTCGTCAATGAAGACGATAACAAAGGAATCAATATAAGGCCTGAATACCCGGTTCATCAGATCCATAAATGTCGCTGGGGCATTAGTTAAACTGAAAGACATCACCAGAAACTCATAGTGGCCATATCTAGTCCTGAATGGAGTCTTCGGAACATCCGAGTCCCGAATCTTCAGTTGATGATACCCTAACCTCAGGTCAATCTTACAGAACACCCTAGCTCCCAGTAGCTGGTCGAACAAATCATCAATACGAGGCAACAAGTACTTGTTCTTGACGGTGACCTTGTTCAACTGGGGGTAATCAATGCACATCTGCATGGTCCCATCCTTCTTCTTCACAAATAGCACTGGTGCGCCCCAAGGTGATACACTGGGCCTGACAAACCCCTTTGATAACAACTCCTCTAACTGTTCCTTCAACTCCTTCAACTCTTCAGGATCCATACGGTATGGTGGAATAGATATAGGCTGAATGCCTCGACCCAAATCAATACAGAAATCAATATCGCAATCCGGAGGCATGCCAGGAAGATCAGAAGGAAAAACATCGGCGAACTCTCAGACTACTGGCATTGAATCGATCATCGGAAACTTTGCAGTGACGTCTCGAATATAAGCTAGATAGGCCAAACACTCCTTCTCGACCATGTGTCAAGCCTTCAGGAAATAAATAACCCTGCTAGGCATATTAACTGTGGAACCCTTCCACTCCAGTCTCGGCGATCCTTGCATCACTAGTGAAACAGTATTGGCATGGCAATCAAGAGTGACGTGGTATGGATATAAACAATCCATGCCTAGGATGACCTCAAAATCAATCATATCAAGCAACTGAAGATCGGCTCTAGTATCGATACCACAGAAAGTGACCACACAGGACCGGTAGATCCAATCCGCAACTAAAGAATCACCCACAGGAGTTCCCAAAGGCTCCGAAGAAATAACCAGGAAATAAGCAAACAGAGGTGATACATATGAGTAGGTAGACCATGGATCAAACAATACCGAAGCATCTCTACCACTGATGGAAATAATACCTGTGATGACGGCATCTGAGGCCAATGCATCTAGCCTGGTCGGAAGAGCATAGAATCTAGGTGGAGCGCCAGCTGTCTGGCCTCCATCTGAATGGGGAGTAGCTGGGTGGAGCGCCAGCTGTCTGGCCTCCATCTGACTGGGGAGTAACTGGCTGGCCTCTCCCTATCTGGCCTCCCCCTCTAGGACGACCTCTACCCGTCTGCCCTCTACCTCTAGGTGGCTGGGCAGCTGGTGCCGGGGTTTGGGGCTGCTGACCCTGCTGTACTGCCTTACCCCAAAGTTTGGGGCAAGTCCTCTTCAGGTGACCCATATCTCCACACTCGTAGTACGCTCTAGGCACCATAGACTACTGCCCTGAAGTCTGAGTCTGCTGACCCGAATACCCACTAGAAGAACCCTGGATAGCTGGTGGACGGTAGGAACTCTCTGGTATGTTGCTGAAAAGAGCACTAGAAAAATCTTGACACCCAGAATACCCGCCGGAGGAACCCTGAGTAGCTGGCGGGCGGTAAGAACCCTCCGGTATCGCACTGAAATAAGGCCTCGTTGGGGCACCTCGGGGAGGGGGTGGTGGTGCTGAGTATGAGGGCCTGTTGGGTTGACCCTCCCGAAGTGGCCTCTACCCCTACCTAGAGCACATATGAACTCTCCTAAAAATCTAGCCCTCTTATCCTGCTGCATCTTCTCGCTACCCCTCAGACGATAACCCTCAATCCTGCATGCAATCTCAACCACTAGCTAGTACCCTGTTCCCATATCTACCTCTCAAGCCATACCAGACCAGATGGTGGGATGTAATCCCACAACAAACCTCCACAATCTCTCTGCCTCTGTGGGAAGTATCATAAGTGCATGGCGAGACAACTCAGTGAACCTTACCTCATAAACGGTCACTGACATCTGGCCCTACTCTAGGTGCTCAGACTGATACCGCAGCTCTTCCCTCTCAGAGGGTGGAATGTATCGATCCAGAAATAACTAAGTGAACTGACCCCAAGTGAGGGGAGGAGAACCTACTGGACTGTCAAGTAGATAGGACTGCAGCCATCTACGTGCCTTGCCCTCAAGCTGAAAAGTAGTGAAGTCAACTCTATGTGACTCCAATATTCTCATGTTGTGCAGTCTGTCCCTACACCTGTTTATGAAGTCCTGGGTATCCTCATGACGCTCACCCCCGAAGACCGGAGGATGAAGCCTGGTCCATCTATCTAATAGCTTCTGTGGGTCACCATCCACAACTGGCCTGGGCTGGGGTGCCACTGCAGCAACTAGCTAAACCCCATCTGCGGGTAGTGCACCTAGAGTCTGATATACTGCAGATGCATGGCCTGGAGCCTGAGCAGTAGGGGTTTGGGCTCCCCCTCCTGCCCTTGAAGTAGCTGGGTCTACTGAAAATAAACCAGCCTGATTCATAGTGTCCATGAACCATAGCATGCGGCTCATGAACTTCTGAAATCTCGGTGCTGTCATGAAATCCGTCGGGGTAGGCTCAGCTGCAGGCACCTCACCCTACTCCTCCATAATAGGATCCTTCACAGGATCTGCTGGTGGTGCAACTGGAATGGCTCTAGGTCGCCCTCATACCCTACCACGGCCTAGTGCCCTCCCCCGACCTCTACCTCGGCCTCTATCAACGGGGGAGACAACTCTTTTCGGGTCCGGAACATCAGCGGCACAAGTCCTCACCATCTGTGAGAGAATAGAAGTGGGAAATTTAGTACTCTAAGCACTGCATGACAAGAAATGAATAAATATTAGTCTTACCTAATACCCTATAACCTCTCGAAGATAAATACAGACGTCTCCGTACCAATCAACAAGACTCTATCAGGTTTGCCCATAACTCGTGAAACCTACGAGAACCTAGTGCTCTAATACCATGTTTTCACGACCCATTTGCACAATAGGTCATGAGGGCGCCTGACACCCTTCAGGCATGCCATTACGGAACATTACTGAAATTCATATGTTGCTTTTAATTAGAAAGAAGTTGAATAAACACTTAACTTGGAATTTAAACCAGAAGAGCGAAATATTGTAAGTGATATAATTACACAACCCAAAATAATCGTCTACCAAAGTGTGTGCCAGAACCTGGTGTCACAAGCTATGGCCAACTAGCAGAATATACATCCAAAATAGTATCATACTATTCTACTGTCTAAGTCCAAATAGATAGAAAATAGAAATACAAAGAAAGACTTCTTTGGTTGCGGGTCGATATGGAGGGAAAGCAGCTCACCGTAGAAGTCCCAAGTTCGCTCACGGGTACGCACCAGAATGATAACCAGATCCACATGCCTGATATCCTGTACTTTTAAGTATAGAAGTGTAGTATGAGTACATAAAACAATATGTACCCAGTAAGTATCCCGTCTAATCTCGAAGAAGTAGAGACGATAAGTCGACTCGATACTTACTAGGGTCAATTAATATGCGAAGAGTTATAATAAGCAAGGATATCTCAAGCTATTTACATTTAATAATCATGGAGTAACAGTTCTTTCCTAAACACTAACAAGAATGCTTGTATATATAGTCTAAGAAAACATGTATCTCAGTCCTTGAAGGATTTCTAAGCAAAACATATGCAAATAATCACCGTGGAATGTACGGCCCTATCCAACATAAAATAAACTGTGCACTGTCAAGGGTCGAACGGTTCGAACCATAGATGAATCTATTACCCCGCTCTCGAATCACCCGTGCGACGTGGTCAAAATAGAAATAAGCTCATTGTCAAGCAATAACAACAATAAATACTCATATGAGGGTAGCCGTACATAAAAATGCCAATTATTTTCTTTTAAATAACCAAAGGGGTTTAGGGTCATTTTCCAATCTCATTCTTCTTAGTCACACAAGTTCATATAAATCCAAGATAATCAATTATACTAGAATATCACATAAAGCATGCTCATAGGTCCTAAACTACTCGGACTTAGCATAATAGTCGCTACACAAGAACTCTCGTCACCTAGTACGTGCATAGCCCCCGAATACTATGAAAAATAATTCAATTATTATACCTATGGGAACAATTCCCTCTTACAAGGTTAGAAAGGAGACTCACTTTGCTCTAACACGCACTTTCACTATCAAAAATAAGTCCAAGCCCTGAAGTCGGAGCCAAACAATCACAAATTAGTTAAAGGAAGTAAGAACTAGTCATTATAAGTTTACAAGATCAAATTCTACCTATTTAAGCCATTTCCCAACACTTTTCACAAGATTCCTAAATTCCGACCCTGGGTCCACGCGCCCGGATTCTAAGATTTTTCGAAGGAAGTTGTTCTCAAGTGTGGAATTGTGAATGAAACAAATGGCTTTGAGTTCAAATTAAATAAACTCTCTGCCCCCAGCGATTTCCGCTTCTACGATTCCATGACCGCTTCTGCGAAAAGTGGCCCGCTTTTGCGGTGATGGAACAAGAAGCCTGGACCGCTTCTCTGGTCAGGTGCCCGCTTTTGCGGAGTTGGGACTAAGGAGCTGGACCGCTTCTGTGGTCTGGGGGCCGCTTAAGCGGAACCGTTTCTGCGGTCTCTGGGCTGCTTCTACGGTTTCCCTTTGGTCTGGCCCTTTCTGCTTTTGCGATGGGTTGACCATATCTGTAGTACCGCTTCTACGGTCCAAGAACTGCAAATGCGGTTATGACAGAAGCAGCAACTTCAGCTCTTCTTTAATTTCTTACTTTGCTCGAACCTCGCTTGTTTGAGGCTCGGAGCTCCCGAGCCCCGCCCGAACATACTGAAAAGTCTGAAATCACGAGACTGACCTACTCGAACCCTCGTTACTCCCAAAAAAATGCTAAATCTTGGAACCACCCCCTAAAACCTAATTAATCAAACTATTGATTCTTCAAGTTCTTAATTTTCCTCTAATAGGTCAAAACGCCCTTAAACTACTCGGATTGGCACCAAATTTTATAGGCAAGTCTTAAACAACATTACGGACCTGTACCAAGGTTTGAAACCAAAATCTGAGCCCGATGCCTGGGGAATCAATGATTACTCAGTTTCTTTAATTCTTTAAAACTTCAATTAAATAATTTTAAATAAAAATTCATTACTCGGGCTAGGGACCTCGGAATTCGATCCGGACATACACCCAGGTCCCATATTTTCCCACGGACCCTCCGAAATTGTCAAATCACTAATTTGGGTCCGTTTTCCCAAAACATTGACTGAAGTCAAACTTGGTCTTTTAAAGAAGCAAATGGACATATTTTTGCTCAAATATCTTCCAACTCCCGAACCAATCGCCCCCGCAAGTCGTAAATTAGTGAAAGCAAGTACGGGAGGCTTTATTTAGGGGAACAGGGTTCAAAAAGGTAAAACGACTAGTCGGGTCGTTACACATAACCGGGCATCTCCCTCAAGGCATCCATCAAAGGAATATTCAACTGAATTTGATGTAGCATCTCCATGAATTCCTTGTATTGAACTTCCTTCTTTTGTTTTACCAGTCTCTAAAGGAAGGGTGCAGGTATCACCCTTTGTACACTGCTTGTGGGCTTCTCTCTGTTGTAGTTTTCTGGCATAAGAGGTGCCACCTATTCTGCATATTGCTCATTCATCTTATCTTTGCCTTTTTCCTCATCACTCTGTTCAACCACCACTTCAGTAAGTTCTATTGGTTCATCTACATCTAATGGAACCATAGTGGCTGGCGTACTCTCCTTACTGGCTTGTATAATTTCCTGCTCTCTGTCTAAGTCTTGCCATTACGGAGACTCACTACCATCACCTTATTCGGGTTTTGCTCCTTGGGGTTGATGTTTGTGTCTGCAAGCAAGGTTCCCTAAGGGCGGTTGTTTAAAGCCATGGACAACTGTCCCAAATGCGTTTGAATGTTCTTTATAGCTGAATCATGCACTGCCAACTTCTCCTGCACTTTACCATTTGTCCCAATGAGTTGCTGAAGCATACCCCTGATTTCCATCATGTTGTTATCTTGTTACTGAGGAGGTGGTCGATATGTTAATTGCTGCTGATTTTGCTGTGGATAGCCCTATGGTTTCTGATATGATACTGGCACTATTTGGCCTTGAGGGTGCATACCTCCAGGCTGTTGCATGTTTGGTGTGTACTGTTGATTTTGTGCAGTCTCCACTGCTGTCCTCCTTGTCTCTGACCCCCAAAGTTGTTGACATAATTCATATCTTCTCTTGCCCGTTTATTTTCATCTTCTCCACTGCATGAACAAACATAATACTGATTAATACAAGGTATACACAGTCCTCCATTTGTTGTGTCAACAATGTGCACATGTTTTGTACCCATCTCATTAATCTTCTTTGTCAATATGCTCATCTGAGTCATGAGTGTGGCCATGTTCTCTGCATGCAAATTATTTGGTCAAGAGGAACTGAATGCACTATGGGTGCCAGTGTTGTACCTCTAGTCATCCACCCCAAATTTTGTGACATATTGTCAAGAAAGACTTTGCAATCAGTGAATGTCTTACTCAAAAATGCACCTCCAGTTGAAGAGTCCACATTTTCTCTTAAATTGTCAGCTAGTCCCATGTGGTGAGGACACTTCACTAGCATCCCTTTAGATATTTCCCAAGTTTCTTGCAAGGACTCAGTCAGCTGCTGCTTATTCTGTAATATTTCATCAATCTGTCTTGCAGTCTTGTCGGGCAGATAGAACTTATTCAGGAACTTCTTGACTAATTCCTCCCAAGTGACAATGGAATTGATATGGAGTGAATTTAGCCAAGTCTGAGCTTCCCCGGTCACAGAGAACGGGAACAATAACTGCTTGATAGCTTCTGGAGTCACATTTGACTGCCTTTGGGTCACACAAATTGACAAAAAAAAATTCAGGTGTTACTGAGGGTCTTCAATATGTGATTCGGAGAACAATCCTTTAATCTGTAGAAGATGCAGCATATTGTTGATTATTTGGAAGGTCTTCGCTTGAATTGTGGGAACAACTATGGAAGTAGCCAGGTTATCAGGTGTGGGTTGTGCCCAGTCATAAAGTGAAGCTTCAGGCACAATAGGTGCCACTAATCTAACATCGGGGTTTGCTGGCGGATCCTCCACGTTTCCAATGACGTTTTGTGCTTCACCCATGTCTAATTCAAGCTGGGGTGGTTGTTGTGATTGTTGGATTATCTTGTTGGCACGGTTCAATGCCCTGAATGCTTTCTTGTGGTCTGAGAGTCCTTCTAGCAGTTCTCCAGTCCTCGAAGAATTTCTAGACATACACCTGAATTCCACAAGAGTTCAAACGTGAGAATTTCAATGAAAAGATTGGGTATAGAGAAAACTGACTATACTAATAATTTGTGTACTTCATTCAATTGTAATTGATAACATCGTTAAATCCCTGGCAATGACACCAAAATTTGGTAATACCAAACTATGCCCTATAAAAAGACACGCGAACGTTGCAAATATAATCCGAGTATTTATGCCCAGAGTCAAACCACAGGGAATTAACCTATCAATTACTTTTGTTGGACTTACTAAATTCAACCGAATCAATTTCCCCAAACGTTGTGATTAACAAGTGATGGTATTTCTAACAACTAAAACTGAAAATAAATAATAGCTAAAGATTAACTATGTTTGATGTGTAAACAAATGGAATAAGGTCTAAGGTAATTGTTTCCCCTGTTGTTGATTTCCTTGGTTGTATATTTTTTATAGGTGTGACTTAGTTGCCTCTATCAATCATGAACTCGCCAACTGTCATAAATCTCTCTCAAGCAATTATGATAATTTACTAGACGCACTCTCTCAAGCTACGCTAGCTAGATTCATATTACAGTTCACTTAGATTGCATCCGAGTATCGTTATCGCTAATCCAACCTCTAAACCCTCGGTTATGACTCTCGTCTATACTCCGTGAGTGATGTTGTTAAAACAACTACCTAAATATGCACTCTCTCTCGAGCAGATATATAATAAATAGGAACGACAATTTGAGGATCCTTTCAATTAACCACAATCAAAACGTAGTTGAACAAATAGAGATTAATGACCAATTCAGATCCATATTAATATAACAACCAAGTCATCTCCAACGGGTTTCACCAAAACCATAGATTAAAATATTTAGATACTCATAACAATGATGAAAACTACAAAAGAATTCATAGTCATTAATAGAAGAACAAAGTAGGGAGATAAAAATTGTTTTCCAAGTTGGCTCTTTGCCTCTCTTGCTTCTTCTCAAACACTCGAACTCCCCATTCCACTGGACATGTTAAACCTATTATAGTTTGTGTGTATTTGTTTGGACGTCCGAATTTTCCATCTGGACTAGCGCGAGCGCGGGCGCGCTAGGGCCGCGCTACTGCCTGCGCTAGTGGAGTTTCATTCTATTTCAGACGGCTGGACTAGCACGGGCGTGCTAAGGACGTGCTAATGCCCACGCTAGTGGGGTTTTCCACTGCCAACGAGCTTTGTTCCCTTTTTCGTCCATTAACCCCAATTTTGCCCGGATAACCATCATAAGTCCTCATTTGATTAATGCACTCCTGTGAAACATAAAATTCACCATTAGAGCCAATTTTTGCATTATTTACACACTTACACAATAAAGCATCCTTAAGTTAGAGCACGAACGTAGGCCAAACAATGCAATTTAGCCTATTATCAATGTGTTTCCCCTTTAATGTGTAGTCATATATGTTTTGTATGTCGTAGATTTTTCACCTTTGAAACTCCAAGTCAGCCTAATATCCCTCCCTTTCAGGAATAGTAGTCCTAAGTGCCTCCGAGACTGATAGGAGTGGGGCGGGTAATAGCATGCAATAGTGGTCGAGACCAATCTGCGCTTTGGTACCTTAAATGGGGTGGGAATGGTAGATATGGATATGATGACCGGTGTGCTAATACCGCGTGTAGCCCCTATTTTGAGGAGTGATTACTGGGTATTGCATTGATATGATCTATGTTATAAATAAACCTAGGTCTTCCCTTCTTTTCTTTTCTTTTAAAGCATTATAAATTCTGTTCAAAATCAGCCTTTTAATTGCTATTTCAAATGTTGTTTTACTTTGAAACAGTTGTGTATTAGAATCTCCTCTTGTTTGAACCTTATCTGTTTACGTGTTAATTGTACCAAATTCACAAAGAACTATCTGGCCGGGAACTACACTAGTGGATCCTAAGGGGTGCCTAACACCTCCCCCTTAGGATAATTTCAAGCCCTTACCCTATCTCTGTAATCAAGCAAACCTAGAAATGAACCTCCTAGGTGTCCTAATGCACCATAAATTATTAGGTGGCGACTCTTCAAATGCAAAACCCAGTTCCCAAAAGGAATGGGTTGTTTATAACTAAAATGTCATTAACCCGATTCTCCCGACGCGACGACGAAAAAAAGGGGTCGCGACAACATGGTGACTCTGCTAGGGATATTAGGCTTTTACCATTTCAAATTGTACTTGTGAATTTGTACCTTCCCTTTACATGCAATTACTTGTTTAAATTCATTTTAAGCGTTTAATTTCTCTTACAAGGCAAAACAGACTTATCTTCTTCTTTTCTTTTCTTTATTGTTGCTTTACTGTCATAAACTCCTGTACTACTTTCTTAAAATGAAATTACATGACAACATGTTGTTTAATTATTGCATAATCATGCTCAACATCATATTCCACTCATGCCAAAAAAATACCACAGCAAAGCTTATAATGAGTGGTTGCGCTCTTCCTATATTATTACCCCCGAAATTCGAAAAGGCATATGTGTAGTAAAACCAGTCGATCAACGGTGTAGTTGATGGTTCCGTGCCTTCCCCCTTGAGTTGTCTGCTCAAGGGTACCAGTCTAAAACCCCATAGAAACCTTACTCTATTTAAAATGTGCATGCATCATGGTCAAACCTAGTTGGGTCAGTTATGTTGTCCACATAATGATCCTTTAAGATAGCCTTGTTCAAAGTCCACTGGGTTTCCCTAAACCCAAACGGACGTCACCACATTTTGTGCATTTATTTGAAGAACTGGAATATGTCATGATTATTGATATTAAATAGTCGAGTCCGGTGGGGGTAAGGGCCTAAACTTATTTGTCTTGCAGAAACATAAGGCACAAAGTCTCTAGATTCAGCATGATCACCAACATCTATCCAAGGTTGCTAAGCTGATGGAAAGATTTTCACTCTAGAGATCAAACTCTTGTCCGAAAATATCTGGGAAATCTACCATCCCTGTTGGAGATCCAACCTAACAACAAAATCATAGAAGCTTCTACACTGTTCTGGGATTGTGAAAGTGTTGTATTCCGCTTTGGGGACATTAAAATGACACCCCTGTTAGAAGAGGTAGGAGGGTTAGCCAGTCTAGTCTGGGAGACTCCGGGATTGTTGATGCCTCAGAACCGTAAGGGCAGCGGTTTCCTCAAAATCATGGGTTTAAAGAAGAATCCAGGGTTGACATGTCTGAAGGAATCCTACATCCCTTTTGACTATCTATATGAAAGGCAGGGTCATAGCAAATCCTACCGTACCTACCCTAACAAATTTTCCATTACATCCTTGGGACACATTCATCGAAGGGTCTTCGTTTTTACGTTTTGTTTCCTGGGGTTGATAGTGTTTCTGACAAAGAAATCAAGGATCCACACAAGGCTAGCCATGATAACTAAAACCCTTATGGAGGGGATTGGTGGGCAACCATTCAGCATCGTGCCCATGATCATTTCGGACATATACCGAGCCATGGAGTAGTGTCAACAAGGTGTAAAACACTTCGAGGGTTGCAATTTGCTACTTCAACTCTGGCTTATGGAGCACCTCCAAAGGGGTGAATACCAACAAGAGATTTAGCGAAGGGACTAGGATGACCACATCTCTTTCCATCATCCAAAGCGAATGAATTACATGCCCAATATGTTCGCTCAGCCAGAAGATGCAAAATGATGGGTAGAGCTATTTGATAACCCAACTGAAAAATAAGTCAAATGGATTCGAGTGGTTTTCGACCGAGGAATTCATCACCCGATCCAAAAATGCACCTTTTCTGATACTGGTCGGTCTGGGGGGAATATATCATTACGTCCCTCTCCGAGTTATGAGACAAATACGGTAGAAAGCAAGTTATATCCAGGGACGACAAGATGATCCATTTCCGAGCGGACTTCAAGGATGATGACAGTACTTACAAATGCCAAGCTCAACACATGTGGCATTGCAAGATAGTAATGGGTAGAGATACCATCGAGCCAGACAGGTATCATGCAGGTTGCGCTGATTTTTACTCAGGGTGGTTGGAAGACAATCATAATTATCTGGGCCAGCCAAGATTTTCTCGAGGTCACAAAATTATAGATGAGACAGTTGAGACACAAGTCAAATACAATCAACTGCGCAAAAGGATACGTGTGTACGAAAGTGAGCACCACGAGATAAAAGAGTCCAACCATAAGCTAATTGAGGAATGGAAGGACATGGCTGTCAGTGCCAACAAACGACTGGATACTTAGAGCAAGGCATAGTGGAATTGGAGAAAAAGTTTCTCAAAAGGGTCGAAGATTGCCAAAGTGATAAAGGAATCGAAGGCACACACCTAGTCATGGCCTACCTGTTGCTGGGACTTCGCAAGTTGGGAAAGCTATTCGATGGAGCCAGGGATGCCAAAATTGGGGAACGTCCTTCTGGGACCAAGTAGGATAGGAGTTTTTCTTTTCGCTTTATAAAATGTAATAAGGCCAATGGCCATTAGTTATTTTCATTTCCTATTTATTTAGTATCAATTTGGGATTCGTCTATTTTGATCAATAAAATGAGGCATTTTAGCATTCCAAGTTCTCCAAATCAACTTGTTTCTAGGCCTACCTCGGGCACATCGAGGCTCCCAAATTAGGACACGCTTTATATTCCTGCACTAAGTGTTTAAATATTACAACATTTTATGATCCTCACTAACTTGGTTACTTTTTTGTCTTATTTTTGTTTTGTTATTCCCCTCCCCCAAGGTTAGTTCGTGCACTATGGCAACATCATCCTATTCCGCAAGATCCAAGTGCCCTCTACCCACTCCTCCTCTAAGTCCTATTAAGAACAAGAACAAGGGAAATGGAAGATTTGAACGTCAAAAAAGAGATCACAACGGCAGAGGCCATTGATGGCCATGGTATTTGGGTTCACAGTGAAAATGTGTCACAACTCGAGCAGAAATTGTTGAAGTTTCAAGAAGAGCTTGATCATGTTCGGAATCTGGCCAACCTATCCTTCTCCCTCAACATCCCAGACACCATCTTCCCCAACGGCCAAAATTCCACACCTCCACAAAAGCAACCAAATCATCCCGCTATTCACACAAAGAACCAATACAACACTTGCCACACTCCAAAACTAATCCATTACTCATCCCCAAACCACAAAACTCCGCAAATGACCACTTCCACACCCACACACCCGGCCACCACAACAATTCCATTTACCTGGAAACCATGCCACTCTCCACCCAACCTATATCTTGCACCCCTAAGTCCGAGGAAAAGGATCTACTCATCAGAAACTTGGCTGAAGAGCTTAAGAAACTAACTAGATGGATCCAAGGCATCGAAGGAAGTAAAGGTATTGAAGGGTTAAACTATGAAGATCTCCGCATACAACCAGATGTTGAACTACTGGAGGGGTACAAGCCTCCCAAGTTAGAGATGTTTGATGGTACAGGTGATCCAAGGGTCCATTTGAGAACATACTGTGAAAAGCTGGTCGGGGTAAGAAAGGATGAAAGGATCCGCATGAAACTATTCATGAAGAGTCTGAAAGGAGATGCACTATCCTGGTACATTAGCAAGGATCCAAAGAAATGGTCAAGTTGGGTAGGTATGGCCTCTGATTTCATGGACATGTTTAGATTTAACACAGAAAATGCACTGGATGTATTCTACTTTTAGAATCTGAAGAAGAAGCCTACAAAAACATTTTGCGAGTATGCTACTCGCTGGCGTTCGAAAGCTGCTAAGGTCAGACCTACCTTAGAGGAGGAACGGATGAACAAATTCTTTGTCCGGTATCAGGACCCGTAGTATTATAAATGGCTAATGTTGATTGAAAATCATAAGTTTTCCGACATCATCAAGCTGGGGGAACGAATTAAAGAACGTATCAAAAGCGTATGGTTACAAACTTCGAGGCCTTGCAGTCTGGTGGTGTGTCTAAGAAGAGAGATGTGGGGGCCGTAATGGTTGCACAAAGGACCAAGTATCCCCTCAAATACCAAACCTACCCTATACCTCCATTCGCATACTAGTCACCTCCAAACTACCAAGCACCCTCCTACCAAGCCCCAACACCAACTTATCAGTCACCTCTACCTCCCACATATAAGCCTACCTTACCTAGATATTCCCAAACCGCACATGTCTACCAAGCCTACAATGCCCAACCATCTCATTATCAATCACCCCCTGCATGCCAAAACTTTCCTAGGCCCCAAACTAATTTTAATCGGAGCCCACCAAAACAATACACAGCCATTGCCGAACCCATTGATCAGCTATATGAGAGACTCAAAACTGCCGGTTATATCACCCCCATCCCTGCTTCAACCCTTGAGAACCCTTCTTAGTGGGTTAATGCAAACAAATCTTGTGCATACCATTCTGTCATGAAGGGGCACACCATCGACGAATGTCGCTCTCTAAAATACAAGATATAGTCCTTAATTGATAATAAGGTCATTATAGCAAATACAGCCACTCCGAATTTTCAAAATAACCCCTCACTGGACCACAAAAGCGGGGGTGTTCACATGATAGAGATAGAGAATGATTGGGATCCCGAGGGATCCATCGGGTTGATCGTGGAAGGCGATGATCCAAAGAAGCCAACAGTTACTCTGAACCCCATCATGGTCCAGATTCAACCGTCTGAGGTCACTGAGGTAGATGTGTCTATCCCTCTTAAATTTAAGGTAGTGCCATCAACCAAAACACCGGAACCATTTGAGGTTACAATTTTACCACCCAAGGAACATGTCCCATTTGAAGTAAAGGTAGCCTTGCCGATACTAGTAGAAATGACCACCATGTCGTGATTCCATACAAAAGCCATACCTTGGGATTATACAGCCGGGGCTAGGATGAAAGGCACAGTCTGGTTTGAAGAGACTATTGCAGCACATGGTATGACAAGGACTGGAAGAGTCTATACCCCAAAACACTTAGCTAAGTCGAGTAAGCAAGCTTCCAACCGGCCCCTCATCATTGAAATAGGTCCAGATGACCTTTGGAGGAAGATACATGCCAAGGATTATTCATTCATTGACCAGCTAAATAAAACACCAGCACATATATCTATCCTCTCATTACTGCAGAATTCCAAGGCACGCAAAAATGCTCTGTTGAAGGTGCTGAGCGAAGCATACGTGCCAAGTAACATCACCGACGGAGAAATGGCCAATATGGTGGACAAGTCTTAGAAAGCCATAAAATCACCTTCTATGAGGACGAGCTGCCGCCTGAAGGGTTGGGTCACAACAAAGCCTTGCATATCACCGTGTAATGTGAAGACTACTTCATCACTAGGATCCTGATAGTTGGGGATTCCAGCCTTAATATATGTCCATTGATAACTCTTAAGAAGCTGGGTAAAGGACTGCACGAGATAAAAGAAGAAGCAATCAATGTGAAAGTTTTTGACGGGTCTCAGAGGTCCATCATCAGTGATATTAGCGTGTGTCTGCAGATGGGACCGACTTGGTTCGAGGTTGACTTTCAAGTGATAGATGTGCCAACATCTTATAACCTACTGTTAGGGAGCCTTTGGATTCATTCTGCGGGGGCTGTGTCTTCAACACTGCATCAGGCCATAAAATTTGAATGGAATCACCAAGAAGTGATCATTCACGATAACGACACTAATCCTATATACAGTCGTCAGAACGTTTTGGGAATAAGGGGAATAAAGTTAGGTGGAGAGACCTACCACCATATCAAGCGATTCAATGCTGTAGACAAGGATAAATAGTAGGACAACAAGATCGGGAGTATATTGAATTAGAGTGGGTACGAACCTGGCAAGGGGCTTAGGGAGAACCTCCAGGGGATTGCTAAATCCATAAAACTCAAGAAACATGACACTACTTTTGGTCTGGGATATGCTTACACTTGGGAAAAATTTAACAATTGGTCACAACCATGGCGCGGTCCGTACTATCCGCTGGAACAGCCAATACCACTTTTGGAGCAAATTTTCCAACATGCTGACATTGTTTATGGGACAGACGAAGAGGAAGAACTTGCAGCAGTGAATAACTTGTTCTTAGAAGACAATGACATGGACTACTGTCTTGCTTTAGAGGAGGAGGGGAAGGAAGTTCCTTCCATACAATCTGTGAGTAGAGGAGCACATGTAAACAATTGGACCATCAGGACCACCAGAGCCCGGCGAGCCTCGGGGCAGCAAGGCTAAACAAGCATCATGCACTATTTTTATTTTTACTGGATAATTTTTCTTTTTGCATTTTGATTCCGCAATAAGATATTCAATGTTCAAAATAGTTATGGAGTTTATCAAAGCATTTCAATTTTTCTTATGAATCAACAACTTATTATTTTCTCTCATAACTTTACTTGCACATCATTACTATTACTTATCTTGATGAACTAATAAATATGACATGCAATGAGACAACGCAACAAACAGACATTGATTCAGAAGAAGATGACAAAGCAGAGGAGATCATCAAAGAAGTTGAGAACTTTGGAAACATACCTAAGTCCAACCTAGTCGAGACAGAAATTATTAACCTGGGAGATGCAGAGAATGTCAAAGAAACACGAATCAACGTTCACTTGCTGCCGTCAGAAAATAAGGAATACACATAATTTATAAAGGAATATGAGGACATATTTGCCTGGTCATATGATGACATGACTGGTCTAAGTACATCTATTGTGGCCCACAAACTGCCAACTGATCCGACATATCTGCCGGTAAAGTAGAAGCTCAGGAAGTTCAAGCCTGATATGAGTTTGAAAATCAAGGAAGAAGTCACTAAGAAAGTCAAAGCTAAGGTTCTCAGGGTAGTTAAGTATCCGACCTGGTTAGTCAACATTGTACCAGTACCAAATAAGGTTGGGAAGGTAAGAGTCTATGTCGACTACCGGGATCTCAACCGGGCCAGTCCAAAAGACGACTTCCCTTTGCCGAATATACACATCATGATCGACAATTGTGCCAAGCATGAGTTACAACCATTCATTGATTGCTTTGCCATTTATCATCAAATCTGGATAGATGAGGAAGTTGCTGAGAAAACTGCTTTCATTATGCCGTGGGAAATGTATTGTTACAAAATGATGTCGTCCGGCTTAAAGAATGCAGGGGCCACATACATGAGGGCCATGACTACCATTTTTCACGATATGATACACAAAGAAATTGAGGTATATGTGGGTGATGTTATCATCATGTCCAAGAAGTCCATTGATCACACGGAAGATTTGAGGGAGTTCTTCAACAGATTGCGAAGGTACAACTTGAAACTCAATCCCGCAAAGTGTGCATTTGAGGTTCCAACCGGGAAGCTGCTTGTTTTCATCGTGAGCTACCGAGGAATAGAATTGGATCCATCAAAGGTCAAATCCACTCAAGAACTCCCACCTCAAAAGATAAAGAAGGATGTGATAAGTTTCTTGGGAAGACTAAACTATATCAGCCGGTTCATAGCACAGTCCATGGTTATTTGTGAGCCAATCTTTAAGATTTTGAAGAAGGATGCCGCTACCAAATGGACCAATAACTGCCAAAAGGTTTTTGGCAGAATCAAAGAATACCTATCAACACCACCAGTCTTGGTCCCGCCCGAGCCAGATAGACCCATATTACTCTATATCACATTATTAGAGTGAATTCGATATTGTGTACGTAACTCGGAAGGCGATCAAAAGACAAGCATTGGCAGACCACCTTGCTGAAAACCCCGTGGATGGAGAATATGAACCTTTGAAAACATATTTTCCCGATGAAGAGGCATCATTCATAGGAGAAGATATTGCAGAATCCTATGACGGTTGGAGAATGTTCTTCGATGGAGTAGAAAAATTCAAATGAGTTGGCAAAGGAGCAGTCTTGGTGTCAGAAACCAGTCAGCACTATCTGGTGTCTTCCAAACTCAGGTTCCCCTGCACCAACAATATGCCCGAGTACGAATCCTGCATCTTTAGGCTCAAGATGTCCATTGACATGAACATTCAAGAGTTGCTAGTGATTGGGGATTCAGACCTACTCACACATCAAGTATGAGAAGAATGTCCAACCAAGAGCTCCAAAATACTCCTATATTTGCATCATGTACATGAATTAAGAAAGAAGTTCACAAAGACAGAATTCCAACACGTTCCTAGGGTACAGAATGAGTTCGCTGATCTATTAGCCACCCTATCATCTATGATACAACATCCAGACAAAAATTTCATCGATCCTATTTCGGTGAAAATCCATAATCAGCTAGCTTACTGTGCCAGTGTTGAAGAGGAAGCAGACGAAAACCCTTGGTTTCATGATGTCAAGGAATATTTGGCAAAAGGAGAATACCTAGAGCTCACCAATCATACTCAAAAATGCACACTTTGAAGATTGTCCAACAAATTCTTTCATAGCGGAGGAATCCTGTATAGGATGACTCTTGATTTGGGACTACTCAGGTGTGTCGACGCAAAGGAAGCATCCAAACTGCTAGAGGAAATTCATGCTAAGACCAGTGGTCCACATATGAATGGCTTTGTCTTAGCAAAGAAGATACTCTGGGCTGGCTACTCTTGGATGACTATGGAAACAGACTACATCCAGTTAAGGCTGTATGGTGGGCTGGTCCTGGACCGGGATCGGACCGGGCCCGCGGGCTAAACGGGCCAAACGGTCCTGGCGGGCCGGTCCTAACGGTCCTGGGCCTAATGGTGCACAAGGCCCGCGACGGGCCGATTATTATGGTCAGGCCCACGAAGCCCGGGACCGCTAAGCCCGGGACCGGCTGGCGGGCCTGGACCGGTCCTAACGGGCCTAACGGCTAATTTTTTTAAAAAAAATTAAAAAAAAACCAATAGTTAGATTTTTAAAATCTAGCCGTTAGCGGTATATTTTATCCGTTGGCCACTTTAAAAAATAGCCATTTGGCCCCCAAACTTTATTTTAACCCCAAACTTTATATAATTACACTTTTTCCCTTTTTTCAACTATAAATACCCCCTCATTCTTTTATTTTTACTCACCAATTCATCAATCTCTCTCAATATACATCTAATTTCTCTTCTATAATTGCTTATTTATTATTGCAAATTCGTGAAAAATTGTGAAGTTGGTGAATTGAAGTATTCAAGTCTTCAAGTCTTCAACGATTTTCAATTTTCAAGAAGTTGTTCGGCAATTCGGTAAACTCGTTCCAACTCTTAATTTTTAAGAATATATTTTTGTGTGTTTTAGTTTGCATAA
>MU678459.1:174176-186270 GCA_026770625.1 Nicotiana glauca
CCCTATCTCATAAAGGTCCGACAACATAACATAGCTGAAATTTCACAATCCATCTAGTCCATAAACCATAGAACTACATTTCACCATTCTGAAATCTTACACAAGATCAGAACCTCACATTTTTACTCCGAATACACCCAACCAGCTATATTAATCCCCTACCTGCAACCTCAGATGAGACCATGTGATATACCACACAATCCAAACAATCAAAACGATGGCCTCTATTCACAGTAATTGCCCACAATAACCAACATATGTTAGAAAACCCTTTTTTTAGCTAAAGTGTTATCCCAACACTTTCATATACTGCCAATGGTAAATAAAACACGCGAGAAACCGTATCCATTCCTCAGGTCACCCATACATAAAGCTATTTCCCTGCTGACTCACGCCACAACAGATTTTCAAGCCAAACCTTGATATGAACTCTCTAATCAGCCGAAATCACATCTGTTCGCATTTATTAATGACTCCAACAATTATCTCAAATTCAACGCACCACTTTGGTGATATGGCACCTCATCACAGGACTAAGCCACAACTTGCATAATCCACGCACCAGCGATGGGCAGTCTGAACATACTCAAATCATGATAAATGATTCAAATGAAAGAGTTGTACCCCCAAACTCAACAGTATCATTACAACACAAAGCTAAGACCCTGTCTCACATCATTGAAATAGAGTACCTGAATTCTCCTCGAAAGGTCATAACTTCATGTGGCCTTGCCACAACGCGCGACCTATCCAAACGTTGTTACACATGAAGCACCTCGAGTCACCATGCTCAAAATAGACAGCCACGCACATATTGATGCCTGAAACCAAAGCAATTCATAGATCTCCCCAGAGTACTAACCAGCTCAATAACGATAGACTCAACCTATCTGTCAACAATACATATCGGGGCCAACCAAGCCATCTAAATCTGAATACGTAGCCCCATCGGCATGCCAACGAACTCAATGCCAAGAAGCTTGAAGCTGCTCCTCCTACTACTATAACTCTTGCCAGAGCCGTACGATACGGTGCCTGACACCAATTTAATACCGAAATCTACAATCTCATCCAGCGACATACCCAGCCACAAGAAAGGCATCCAAAAAAGTCCCTCAATACCGAAACTGAATCAATGGTAGAAACCTCTGCACTGACATCCGCCACGAAGGCCCAATTTAAGAAGGCAATCCTTTCTAACCATAAGCTGGTCTTTGGAATACCAACCACTCTACTAGGACATAGTCTGGTGCACCTCGCCACGCAACCTGTGGCATTTTCCGGCATAGCCCCTAATGCAATAGGTCAAAATCACCCGACACTAAAACAACCAGTCTGAATTTCAACATCACATCCAAATATAACACACCAGCGAATAAAGATCCACCAGAACCACATAGCCTGTACATCAGAACTCCATATAGTACACAAATCATCATACCTGATTCCAGTTTCCATTGTGCAATATACGCACACATATGATACTCTTTCGTTTCATGACAGATAAAAGATATTTACCATGTGCTTCCGAGCAAACCCGAATACCACCAGTGGACCCGACAAGAACATGCCGCAATACTACTAAAATAAAATCAGTTTAATCACATTACGTTTTCCTGAGACATATACTCTCATCAAATCACTTAAACTTAGCAATATCATTTTCCCAAATCATCCGAAGATCATTTATCTAATAACTCAGGAGGAATCACTACACATCCCATGCTCTGCATGACATACACAGGTTTTGTTCAAATTCTTACAATACTGACACGACGGATGAGACCTGTACACATTCATAACTACAACCGAAACATCAATTCATTAGTTCTATACTCTTGGCAAGAACTATCACCTCATTCTGAGCCAAACAATGATCTTAGCTCTTTAATTTACTGCACATACTCAGATTGCACTAATCTCAAATTCAATGATCTCGCCTCGCCCAACACGAATTGCTCGGGCAATAAGCCACTAAAGATATTATTAAAAGTCGCATATGATGCCCCAATGTGCCAATGGGCTACCAATTCGAACGCAATACAAAATAGAACGAGCTCTGGAAGGAATTACCAAATCCTACGCACTAATACAGACTTTCCCTGGAAAACAGGAAGCAAGGCATACAAAGATAGCATATAGAAAACTATACTCGATTTCACACTGTTGCGGCATGCAACCCGGTCCAAATAACATACCCATGGCGGCGTGCCACCCGATCCACACATAGATCTCAAATAAGGAGATACACATCGAGCCAAATCTGCTCCAAATACCGAATATCGATCATAAGCATGCCAAGTGCATAATATCATCCCTGAGGGATATTTAGCGTTATAAACTACAAAAATCAAGCACAACTGAGGTGCGATATATAAATTTGAATTTCAAAAGCCAAGTTGCTCAGGTAACATCATCCCTACGCGGATTCTCAACACATCAGCAATTTCTCGATCCATTTCACAAATCACATGGCATAATGCATCACTACGTGAGATATCTGACAATGAAGCATCAACCTAACTACTCCTTCATAAGGACCTAATTACAAAGATGCACACGTCTGGCCTGATATAGAGCCATTATTCACATTAAATCTGTTCACCGACTTCCAGCTAATTATGATCACACTGAACTAGTCTGATAACTTTTCAAGGGTCCATAATAACTCCCTTTTTCTCATAACACACAAGAACAACCATCATAATCGGAGTAATCCTCCCTAGTTCACAACCCAATAGGCCAAGTGCCCTCCAAGCATGAATTCCTCAATTTAACGACACCATCACAACCTTGATACTTGGTTTGCATCTTTAATCAGTGAAGTGACTACATGCCTCATTTATATAATCTTACAGTGGGACACACTCCCATAACCTACCGCAACAATATTTGGGGCATACCTCCAAACCACCGGTTGTACTGACGCTGTAAAGCGATCAAGAATCACCAACCAGGATGCAACACCGCTCTCAGGTGACGCTGAAGACAATACCAATTATCTTAACCATCGAAACTTCTTTCCTTCACTCGTGCCATTCTCGGCTCAATTTCTGCAACCAAAACTGGTTCGCCAATATACTTTTAAGACATAACTAACATAACACATAATCGTGCAATCAACTACTCAATGGAAACCTCCCCAACTTAGCTCGAAGCCATATATATCACAACATATATACTCTATTGCTGTCGTAATATCACAGTGAGATTAAACTCACTCTTTCACAAGCTTGTGGAGACACGAATCATCAGAAATTTTAACTCTTTTGCAATTCTTGCATTCATTCACCTGCTAGAGAATCACCAAAACCATCCTAACAACATGTCGACAACTCGACAAAGCATCACAATGTATATCAACAACATAAATCTCAATACTACATGTATTATATCATCAAAATTGATATATGGACATGCGTTGCACCTATTCGAATCATAACATATAGAAAATACCTTTCCGTCTTCCATTATCTGGGCTATTCAACCAAGTAAGAACATTTTCTCAATATTTTTTGTATACCTTCCACTGCCATACACATAACACAACCATTAAGTCTTCCTAAGTCTGAACTCATACCGCCATACGTATTGTACTACACTTCCCAACTAGGAATACGAAAAAAATATTATTCACGCGCCCATAACTCGGGTCTACACAACAAATCACAACAGAAAACGGACAATTAACAGTCATCTATCATCCAGCAGACTCTTTCGCCACTACCTAGTCACTTAGATACATCTCGCAGCACTAACATACTCATCACATGGATATCCAACCGCCATTCTGGCTAATAGGGACAATACTAAACAGATAAGCTCAAATCACTTACTCGCATAATCAGCACCTCGGTGCTAAAGCCATAGGCAAAGATCCGGCCTCAAGTCCTCCAGACTAGCCCAACATGAAACTTATGAAGATTACATCTCACCCCTCGATCAGGGAATCACAAGCCATCAAGGAACAAATATTACTAAGCGCTCGTGTGCGCATACAAACGTGTGGAAGGAATTTTCAAGAGTTATATCTCAAGCTGAATCAAGTACGCATGATAAGAATTCCAAGAAAGTGAAGTTTTCCTAAAGGTTATGCAGCCTCTCGAGGATAAATACAGACGTCTCCGTACCGATCCGCGAGACTCTACTAACCGGCTCATGACTCATGAGGCCTAGTAACCTAGGATCTGATACCAACTTGTCATGACCCCAAATCCCGATCGTGATGGCGTCCAACGCAACTGCTAGGCAAGCCAGACCATTTACACTCTCAACCCGAGCATGAAGCTCAAAATCAGTTATCTGAATATCATTATTAACAATAAAGGTAAAATCTTCACTGAATAATCTCCCAAAGACCTGGGGGGTCATGAGTCTAGAGCCTCTAACAATACGGAGTAATAAGACTCCAATAATACAAATGTTCGAAAGTGCGGAAAAATAGTAAAGGAATAAGGAAAGATTCGGGTCCTGTGAACGTCAGGCAGCTACCTCGACTACTCCAATAAAACTCTGAAGCAGCAATTAGCTCAGCTAAGCTTCCAAAATGCCTGAATCTGCACACTTGGTGTAGGGAGTAAAGTGAGTACTTCCAACTCAGTAGTAATAAGAGTAAATAATGCTGAGAATAAAGAAACCACGCAAGAGCACTCCATCATGCTATAAAATACAAAACAACTCTTTTTCGAACCAGTAGTTCCACAAAAATCCTTTATAAAATATTTAGCTCAGTTTGGAAACCTTTTTTGAAAACATCTCTTTCTTTCCTTATTAACAGCCAAGCATATGAATACCATGTCAAGTAGTGCAAGTCCGCACACAAATCAGCCCCTCGGGCCCAGCACTCCTTTAGAAATTTATACCAGGGTATCTGTTCAACAAGGCAAGCAATACATGTATGCCAATAAAATATGAGTGCTAAATGTCATGCCACGTAGTACAAATAGAAACCAATGCATGAATTCAATGAAATGCACATGACCATGACGATGCGGTGTACAACCCGATCCATTTAGGCGCCCGGCGCTCACTGTGGGGGGTTCAGATTCTGGAGGGGCTCCTACAGCCATGCGCAATATTAATATCACTCCCGCTGCGGCATGCAGCCCGATCCATGCACAGTCATGAATTAACATAAGCCCCTTGGGCACTAGTCATATAACAGTTTTCAGCAAAAATGTCAGTAAAATATCAATTTAGTTTTTCAAATCTTAGAAAGATGGCTGAGTTTGCAAAATAATATTTTAAACTTTGGACTGAGATAGAAATGTGCACAGTAATGCAAAAACAGTGACTTAATCCCCGAAGAATTCAAATATACCGCACGAATCCCAAAACATGACAATCAGTCCAAATCATGATAATTAATACCTTTAACAGGATATCAATTCAGCTCCAAGCAATTTAGTAGTATTTTTATTAAGCGGGACGGACCACATCACAATCCCCAATGGTGCTCTGCCCCACGCCCGTTATCCGGCGTGCAAGTCACCTCAATATAGCACTATGATGTGCAAGTCCGGGGTTTCAAACCCTCAGGATATTATTTACAAGTATTACCCATCTCGAACCGGCGAAAACTCTATCCCGCGATGCCTTTGATCCTCAAACCAGCCTCCACGCGCATCCAATCTATCCAAAATCATAAGGAATTCATCATAATATGCTAATGGGACATAACCCAATCGAAGGAACTCGAAAAATACTCAAAAACACAAAATTGGCAAAACCCGAGCCCCGGGCCCACATCTCGAAAAATTTCTAAATTTACATTTCTAGAATCATCATCTCGCCACGAGTCCGTACATACCAAGAACACCTAAATCGGACCACAAATGGCCCCTCAAATCCTTGATTCTAACCAAGAGGGTTTTCTACCTTTTTCTAACAAATCCTCAGATTAAACGCTAAAACTCGTAATAGATTCAAGTTATATAACCAAAATTTAGTTAAGAACACTTACCCCATTGTTCTCCATGAATAATCGGACCAAAAATCGCCTCAACCGAGTTCCAATCGCCAAAAATGGGAAATGGGAACGAAGTCCCATTTGCAGAACTTAAACTTTCTGCCCAGGCCTATTTCCGCTTTTGCGGTCCAAATATCGCTTATGCGATTTCTGCTTCTGCGGTTTTTCTTCCGCTTCTGTGGTTTCCCTCATCTTGCCCAGGACCGCTTCTACTGTCCATTTTTCGCAAAAGCGAGACCGCTTCTGCGGCCTTCCCACCGCTTCTGCGGCCTTCCCGCCGCATCTGCGGCCTTCCTTAAAGTCGCCCAAGACCGCTTATGCGGTCCATAATCGCTTCTGCGGTGACCGCTTATGCGGAACTTAGTCCGCTTCTACGAAAAAATGCCAAACGACCACTGTCCATTTCTGCGACTTCCCATTCGTTTCTGCGGAACCGCTTCTGCGGTCCATTTCCGCAGAAGAGAAAATACTAGACACCAGAACCCTTCAGCAGTCTCCAACTCCAAATTTCATCCCGTTAGCCATCCGAAATCACCCTGAGGCCCCCGGGACCTCAACCAAAAATACCAATACATCCGATAACGTTATTCAAACTTGTTCCAATCATAAAAACACATCCAACAACACTAATACCATCAAATTTTGTTGGATTCAAGCCTAAGTTTCTTAAAAACTTCCGAATTGCACATTCGATCAAAAACCCAACCAAACGACGTCCGAATGACCTGAAATTTTGCAGACAAGTCCAAAATCACCTAACAAAGCTAATGCAACTCTCGGAATTCCATTCCGACTCCCGAATCAAAATATCACCTATCAACCGGAAGTTGCCAAAATACTAACTTCGCCAAAATAGGCTAACTTCTTCACCGGACCTCCAAAATTACTTCCGATTGTGCTTCTAAGCCTTAAATCATTACCCGGAGCTAACCAAATCAACGGAATTCAATTCCGAGTCCTCTAACTCATAAGTCAACATCTGGTTGACTTTTCCAACTTAAGTCTTCTTAAAGAGACTAAGTGTCTCATTTCTTAATAAAATCACTCCAATTAAATTCTAACGTACCCAATACCGATAATGAAACATAAGGGAGTAGAAAATGGGAAGAACAGGGTAGTTACTCATGAGACGACGGGCCGGGTCGTCACATGTGTGGGTAGAGCAGGTTTGGAATGGCTAACATGGTTATTTAATGTTATTTTCGGGATGAAGAGGATGTCAAACGAGTGGAGGTGGAGTACGGTGGTTCTATCTTACAATAAAAAAGGTGACATCCATAGTTTAAATAAATATAGAAGTATCAAACTATTGAGTCATACCATGAAAATATAGGAGAGGGTAGTAGAAGAGAGGGTAAGGAGAACGATGTCTGTATCAGACAACCAGTTTAGGTTCATGCCGAGTCATTCTACTGTGGAAGCTATCCACCTTATTAGGAGGTTGGTTGAACAGTATAGGGATAGGAAGAAGGATCTACACATGGTGTTTATTGATCTGGAGACAGCGTGTGACAAGGTTCCTAGAGAGGTTCTTTAGAAATGTCTAGAGGCTAAAGGCGTGTCAGTTGCTTACATTAGGGAGATTAAGGACATATATTATGGAGCTAAGACTCGGGTTAGGACAATGGGATGCAACTCTGAGCATTTCCAGGTTGTTATGGGGTTACGCCAAGGATCTGCGCTCAGCCCATTCTTGTTTGCTCCAGTGATAGATGCATTGACACACCATGTTCAAAGAGAGGTGCCATGGTATATGTTATTCGCTGATGACATTGTTCTGATTGACGAGATGTGGAGTGGCGTTTATGAGACACTGGAGGTTTGGAGACAGGTCCTTGAGTTAAAGGATTTCAAGTTGAGCAGGACGAAAACGGAATATCTTGAGTTCAAGTTCAGTATCGAGCTGTGGAAAGAAGGTATGGACGTAAGGCTTGGATTGCAGGTCATTTCCAAGAGAGGTATTTTCAATTACCTTGTGTCAGTTATCCATGGGGATATAGAGATCGAAAAGGATGTCACACACTGTATAAGGGTGTGGTGGATGAAATAGAGGTTAGCATCTGGAGTCCTACGTGACAAGCAAATACCTCTGTTACTCAAAAGTAAGTTTTATAGGGCAGTGGTTAGGTCTTCCATGTTGTATGAGGCTGAGTGTTGGCCAGTTAAGAATTCACATACCCCGAAGATGAAAGTAGTAGAAATGAGGATATTGAGGTGGATGTACGGGCACACTAGGATGGATAAGATTAGGAATTAAGATATTCGGGAGAAGGTGGGCGTGGCTCCTATTGATGATAAGATGCGGGAAGTGAGACTCAGATGGTTTGAGCACGTTCAAATGAGGAGCTTGGATGCTCCGGTAAAGAGGTGCGAGCGGCTGGTGTTGGTGGGTACGAGAAAAATTAGAGGGCGGCCTAAGAAGTATGGTGATCAGGGGGATATGCTATGGAGGTCGAGCATTAAGGTTGTGGGTTAGGAGGTAGTTGAGCATATTTAGTCTACCAGTGTGAGGCTAGGTTGAGAGGATTTAGGCTAGGAATGCAAGTGGCCAGTATTGTGTTTACACTACTCTTCTATTTTCATAGTGTCGGGCCTTATTTACCTGTAATTATTTTTGCCTTTCATCTATTCGCTGATTCTTATTTTGTTGTTATTATTTCTGTGATGGTACTGATATGTTGTCTCTTTTTGTCTTTTCATCTTCTTAAGCCGAGGGTCTTTCGGAAACTGTGGGGTAGAGGTAAGGTCTGCATACACACTACCCTCCTTAGACCCCACTTGTGGGACTACATTGGATCATTGTTGTTGTGATTGAAACTTGAAGAAAATGAAGATCATAATTGTATCACAATTTTAAAGAAATATGTCGTAGTTGGTATCACAAATATATGAGAATTGTGTTAACATTGTATCAGGTATTGTTTTAGGTATTTATGTATCACATACAAGTTATATACAAGTATGATACATTTATGATCTAACTATGTTTTAGGTATTAATGTATCAGATACAATTATCATACAATTCCTGCAACTTCTTCTTCATCTTCGAGTTTCAATCTAAATTTTCACTTAAAACTAGCTCTATACTTAACCAATTTCCCCAAAAATTGAGATTTAAACTACAAAGAATATTCTCAATCACTTGCAAGAATATTCAATCTAAACAAATCACAAAATCTTAAAATCTGAAATTATATGTATGTATGCTCGAGAATCATATGTATTTTTGGTCTTCGAATGGACCAATTTGTGAACGAGTGTGTTAGGCAAACAAACTAAAGAAATTAGGGAAAAGAAAATAACATAAGGATAAAAAAGATAAGAGGGGAAAATGAAAGGATTTAATTGAATTCCTTAATTGAGACACTAATAATGGGGTGAGAGCCTTTTAAGGGGGAATATATATAATTTTTAAAATAAATTAGATAATTATTGAAAACTACAAAAGCTAAAACAATAAGTAATATATATATATATATATATATATATATATATATATATATATATATATATATATATATATCCCATAATTAATGCATGAGAAGATGGGCTGATCGTGACTATGACAATGATGATGAATTCATTGCGTAATTGGACATAAAATTGGATTTGGTACATTGTTAGGTGTGAAAATAGTACGGGCTAGCCATTTTTTGGAATAGTAATTAAAATATAGTAAGCATTTGCAAAGTTAATGAAAAATATCTATTATTTTGCTGTAACACGAAAAGTTCCAGCATAATATACTAGAGATTGGTGCACCTGTGTATGAACTTCCAGCATATTATGCTGGAACTCCAATACACGGAAAATTCTAGCATAATTTAGTGAAGATTTGAGCACCAGTGTTTGAACTTTCAATATATTATGCTGGAACTCTAGTGTATTATGCTGGAAATCCAGTATATTATGCTGGAAGTTCACATGTAAAAAATTCGAACTACAGTATATTATGCTGGAATATTTTTTGGATTTTGAACAGTATTTCATTTAGATTTATCTTTACATGAAAAGTGGTTAAATTTTGATTACTTTTGAAATTGTGGCTATTTTTCCATTACTACTAGTAAATCTGGCTATTTTTTAATTTCACCCTTGTTAGGTTGGTATAACCAAGAATTATTGTGCATACAAAGCCCAAATAAAACTCATGGATCCATTTACCCGTTTCAAACATTTATTTTGTAAAAATTACACGGGGTGCCCTATTTGGTCGCCCCCATTTAACCTATACCAATTATTTTTAAAGTTCTAACTTGTACCCACTTTTTAAACAATTTCAGCCGCCTTTCTCCTCCTCCTTATTCTCCTCCTTATTCTCTTCCTTCTTCTTCTTCTTCTTCTTAAGGTCACACTTTAGTAATTCCTATCATGATAATTATGTTCTTTTCACGTTTATTATTTTAAAAATTTATGAATTAGATATTGTTGACAATTTGATTATGTTAGAAAGTTTTTTCAAAAACTTCAGCTTATATAGTGCTGAAGTTTTTACAAATGAACTAAATAACTTCAGCATCTTCTGCTGAAATTTTTGAAAAAACTTTATGCCAAAACTAATGAATCCAGGACAAAAAACTTCAGATTATTTAGTGCTGAAGTTTTTACAAATGAACTAAATAATTTCAACATCTCTGTTGAAGTTTTTGAAAAAGCTTATCCAGGACAAAAAAGTTTCAACTTATTTAGTGCTGAAGTTTTATAAATGAACTAAATAATTTCAGCATCTTCTGCTGAAGTTTTTGAAATAGCTTAATGAAAAAACTAATGAATCCAGTATAAAAAAAGCTCCAGCTTATTTAGTGCAATTACAATTAAAAACTTCAGTAAATAGAGAACAAAACTTTAGCTACTATGCTTAAGTTCAGCAATTAAAAACAAAAACTTGAGCAAATAGAGAACAAAACTTCAACTACTATGCTTAAGTTCAGCAATTACAAATAAAAACTTCAGCACACTTGCTATTTCATGCTCGTCTACTAGAATGCTGAAGTTTTGCGTGATTACCTTTGCTACTTCAGCTCCGTATGCTGAAGTTATGCGAAAAAGCGAGTACGCTTGCAATTTTTTTACAAAGCAGACACAAATTAAAACGTGACCCAAAAAGCGGATATAGATACAAATCCCCCTTTATTATGTACCAGCCCATCTCACGAAAGGGATTGGTCCAAGCCTAGGTATACCTTCAATAGTATTCTGGCTCATCTAAATTTGTAGGGTAACTTTTATGATCAGTTGATTCTACATTTTGTGACATAACTGAAGAAATAGAAGTTTTGGGTTGGAGATTTTTGTTACGACTTTGGACAATATTTTGGTTGAGTTAACAAAGGAGAGTATTTGAACTTGAATATGAAAGAGTTTGTGAAAATTTGATCAATAGTTTTGTCACGATCCGAATTTTCCACCCTCGGAAGTCGTGATGGCGCCTACTAGTAGGAGCTAAGAAAGCCAACTCTTATTTACCTACTTCGTTATCAAGATTCTTCTTTTAACAATTTAAAAATAATAATATAAATACAGTAAAATAAATTAAATAAGCGGAAGACTTAAGTTAATAAAACGAATGAAATACAGAAATTCAACATGAACCTCTACCCAAGAACTAGTGTCACATTACTCACGAACTACTAGGAATACTAAACACAACCGTTTGAAGAAATATAAAACTGTTTATCTCGAATACATGAGATAACAGACTGAAAATAAAGATACATCGGTGTCTCACTAGTCTGACTGCTCACAACCGCGCTACTGCTGCTGCTGTCCGAAACTTGTATTTGTGCAAAATAATACAAAGTGTAGTATCAGCACAACTGACCCCATGTGTTGATAAGTGCCTAGCCTAACCCCTGCGAAGTAGTGACGAGGCTAGGACCAGATATTAAATAAACCTGTGCAATTCCAACATATATATATATATATATATATATATATATATATATACACACACACACATACAACAAGGGATTACTGGAAGCAACCATTCAATGTGGGAAAGGAGCATCTTGTAGGGAAGTAACAGTATTAAATAGAAATACTAAATAAAAAGGGGTCAACAAAATCATAACATCAACAAGCATCAAAAGAAATCAATATTTGCACGGCACCACCCTTCGTGCTT
>MU678462.1:3700-17927 GCA_026770625.1 Nicotiana glauca
AAGGATCTGGGTGAGGCAAAGAAAATTCTTGGCATGGAGATAATAAGAGATAGACGTTCAAAGAAACTCTGTTTATCTCAGAAAGAATATTTGAAGAGAGTACTACAACGTTTTGGCCTAGATGACAAGACTAAGCCAGTTAGTACTCCACTTGCTCCCCATTTTAAGCTAAGTACTACTATGTCACCAAAGGATGAAGTTGAACGAGAGTATATGTCAAAGGTACNTGGCAAGCTGTGAAGAGGATTCTACGATATATTCATAATACTGTAGATGTTGGGTTAGTTTTTGAGCAGGAAGACAATCAGTCTGTAGTTGGATATTGTGACTCAGATTTTGCGGGTGATCTGGAAAAATGAAGATCAACCACTGGTTATGTGTTTACTTTTACAAAAGCACCAGTTAGTTGGAAGTCTACTTTACAGTCAACAGTTGCTTTTTCTACGACAGAGGCAGAGTACATGGCTATTACAGAGGCTGTGAAGGAGGCAATTTGGCTTCAAGGATTGCTAAAGGAGCTTGGTGTTGAACAAAAAGGTATCACAATTTTTTGTGATAGTCAAAGTGCTATTCAACTAGCAAAGAACCAAGTTTATCATGCAAGGACGAAGCACATTGATGTTCGGTATCATTTCGTACGACAAATCATAGAAGAAGGTGGAGTCACGGTGAAGAAAATTCATACTACAGAGAATTCTGCTGATATGCTAACAAAAGAGGTGACTGCGATCAAGTTTCAACATTGTTTGGATTTGATCAACATTGTTGAACATTGAAGATTGAAGATGAAGACACAACCAAAATTTGTTATAGAGAGAAAATTGAAGATGTGGAATTTTGCCAAGGTGGAGATTTGTTGAAATTGTCAAAATCCCTCTCCCACATCGGTAGTTTAAGCTTTTGGTAGGGAAATTTTTCCTATAAAAGGAGGCCTAATGTTTAGAATTTAAACACACCTCTCATTTGCCTTCTTATATTCTTAAGGCATTTGTATCTTCTCTCTTTAGTATTATTTCACTTGTATTTTTGGAGTGAAATAAAATATTGGTTGTGTCCGAGGAGTAGGCAAAATTAGCCGAACCTCGTTAATTCTGGTGTTCCTTTTATTATTGCTTTATTGTCTTATTTATTATTTGGTGGCTGTCATAATTTTTGGTATAATAGTTGTGACTTATTCACACTATATACATTTGGCTTCCGCAACAGGTAGCACACGTTGGATTGCTTTTTCGCCCATAATAAGGAATCGCTTAATCATAACCATATGTCTCATGTCCGCAAACCAAATGTGAAATGTAAATTTAACTCGAGCTATACTTGTTTTTCACACATGTTAAAAGGGTTCTACCTCGTATCACTAGGTTCGCGAACCCCATTATTGTATATCCTCCAATATCCACAATGGCCAAAAGGCTGAGATTAGCTTTTAAGTTGTTGAGTGTGCCCTCTTCCTTTTTTTTTTCTGGCTCAGTCTAATCTCCATATTGTCATGATATTCCTGTACAAGTGCATAGGTTGATAGATCAAAATATACTTCCTACAATTATAACATATATAAAGTGAGGAATGTCCCAAAGAAATCTAACATGTGTAAATTATTAATTTATAACTCAGTAATTTAAACAGACTGCTATAAACTTCAAATTCCGGTTCCACTTCTGAGTCACCAATGAAGTGAAAACACTTTGAGAAACTAAGGACACAAGGAAAACAATAGAGCTTGAGGGAACTACTTATTTCTTCTACAAATGATTGTTAGATGTTATTTAGTGTTTTTGCATGTCAAGTTTGATAAAATTTTCTTTTTTTAAATGGAATCTTCCTTTCATTCAACTAATGAATCAAGCTGCAAAATTATATACTTTGAGAAATAGGATTACGAGCTCGTTTGAATTGGCTTAATAAATGTTTTTTCATCAAAAATAACTTTTACGCCAAAAAATAATAAGTTGGGGCTGCTAAGATTCTTGCTTTTGGCTTATTTTAAGCCATTTTAAACTTATTTTAAGCACTTTTTGACTTTGTAGAATGCTTAAAAAAGCTAAAAAGAGCTTATAAGCTGATGTGACCAATTTAAAAGTCAATCCAAACGCCCTCTACATAATTTGAACTATCAGTAATTGTTTAGTCATAGGTACTTTCAAGTTCATATAGAAAAACTTCTCTTCCACATACCTTATACTATGGGCAAAATGCTATTTTTTGGACTAAAAGAAGTTCAAGAAACAATGGTCTCATACATCAGCCTCCTATAATACGATGAGATTGCTAGACCCTTTTTATAGGAGGAGAAACATGGGTGTGATGACCCAAAGGGTCATCACCTGTTTCCTCATTCGTTCCGTGCTTCCGAGGCCTTGAAAACCTCACTTTTATTTGCCTCGACTTGCGTGCGCAGTCCGGGCGTGTAGCCGGAAAGCTTAAAAATGAATTCTGTGTAAAAAATGATGAATTTTGATATTAATATGGTTAAAGTTGACTTCGGTCAACATTCCGTGATTTGACGGTCCCGGAGGGTCCGTAGAAAAATATGGGACTTGGGCGTATGCCCGAAATCGAATTCTGAGGTCCCAGGCCCGATCATGAAATTATTTTCTGAAAATATTTAAGGAAAATGAAAATGAAATTTGATCAAAAAGTGATGGTATCGGGCTCGTATTTTGGTTCCGTCGCCCGGTACAAGTCTTAAATATGTGTTAATCGCTATCTGTAAAGTTTGGTTGAAAACGGACGACGTATGATGTGTTTCGGACTATAAGTTTCAAATTTGAAAGTTTATGAAACTTAGAAGAAAATCATGTGTTTTGAGGCATGATTCTATGTATATGATGTTATTTTGGCGATTTGATCGCGCTAGTAAGTCCGTAGGATGTTTTTGAGGTGGTGTGCATGTTTGGTTTGGAGCCCAGAGTGCTCGGGTGAGTTTTGGATAGGTGTCGAGTTATTCTTCTTAAACTTTGGGCTGCAGATTTTGCTACAGGTGCTTCAGACTTGCAGGCTTCGCAATTTGCGAAGCCTGGCTTGCAAATGCGAGAATCGCGAATGCAATTATCGCAAATGCGAAGTCTGCTTCGCAAATGCGAAGCTAGCCAGGTCCGCCTGGGATCGCAAAAGCGAAGTGTTTTTCTCAAATGCGGATGTCGCAATTGTGAACAAAATCCCGCAAATGCGAAGACTGGGCACCCGGGCAGGGTTCGCAAATCCGAACTCTTTTCTCGCATTTGCCAAGTCTAGTGGGTTCGCAATTCCCATATCCGCAACCTGCAATTTTCATACTTAGACGATTTTTAAGCCTCATTTTTCATATCTCTCAAACCCAAACACCCATTGGCGATTTTTCAAGAACCCTTCCTCCTCCAATTCATTTGTAAGTTGATTTTTACTTAATTTCTTCAATCTTTAACACCATTTATCATGTTTTCAACTTAAAATTAAGGTTTTTCATGGGTGAAAATGGGAATTTTGGGTAGAACCTAGGTTTTCTTAAAATTGGGGATTTGGATCTCAATTTGAGGTCCGATTTCAAAATAAATCATAGATATGAACTCGTGGGGGAATAGGTAACCGGGTTTTGGTTCGAACCTCGGGTTTTTACCAAGTGGGCCGGGGGGCATTTTGGGAATTTTTGAGTAAAACTTTGGAAAATTTATTTTTATGCATTCAAGTTGATTCAATTAGCATTTGTTGAGACATTCAAGTAAATTATGACTAGATTCGAGCGATTTTGTGGTGAATTCGAGGGGTAAAGCTATACTAGAGGCTTGGGTGGATTTTTGGAGCATTTGAGGCAAGTGTTTGTTCTAACTTTGGCTTGAGGGAATAAGATTAGAGTATTATTAATTGTTAATTGCTAAATGATTGAGTACGGTGTATAGACATGGTGACGAGTATCTATACACTAGTGTCTAGCATGATCGTGAGTCTTTGTTGGTACTTGTTTTGGCATACTTTAGGACTCTTCTAAGCTAATTAATGATTGTCTATATAATGTGAAGAGTGTGAGGATTAATTATGAATTGTGAATTCTCTGGAGCGTTGGCTCACATGATAAAAATACTATCGAGTAAGAACTGAAAGAATTGGAAAGAGAAGTGATTATCTCCCTTGCCGGGACGTGTAAGTTGTTGTCATTGCTCCCTTACCGGGATTTAGTTGTTTAAATGTGTTTTTCCCTTACCGGGACATTTCTTGTTATTATTTATTTCCCTCACCCGTTTGGTTATGATTGCTGTTTGGGTGAGGAAGAGTGATGATGCACGAAGGGTCATTCCGTGCCATTTTTAATTATATTTGCACGAAGGGACATTCCGTGCCATTGTTGATTATATTTGCAAGAAGGGACATTCCGTGCAATTGTTGATTATATTATGCACGAAGGGACATTCCGTGCCATTGTTTATTATATTTGCACGGAATTTATTATATTTGCACGAAGGGTCATTCCGTGCCATTGTTGATTATATTTGCACGAAGGGACATTCCATGCCATTGTCGATTATATTATGCACAAAGGGACATTCCGTGACATTGTTGATTACATTATGCACGAAGGGTCATTCCGTGCCAATGTTTGATTATATTTGCACAAAAGATCATTCTGTGTCATGAAATGAGAGTTATGTGAGGAAAGCACGAAGTGTGATGCCATGCATTTTACTTGATTTCTTTGGGTGTGGACGAGATTAAAAGCACGAAGGTTGATGCCGTGCAACTGTTGGATTTCTTTTCTCTGTTAATTATTGTTGTGCCCTATTTCTTTTTTAAGTTGATGACTTTTATATCCGGATTTTACTCCCCCATGGTATGTTTCCCTCCCTTTTAACTGTTTGGTTTTGGTATTCTTCCCTTTTATTACACATATATATATTGAACTACACAGGTTGATTGGTGGTCCTATCTAGCCTCGTCACTACTTCGTCGGGGTTAGGCCAGGCACTTACCAGCATATGGGGTCGGTTGTGCTGATGCTACACTTCTGTTCTTTTTGCACAGATCACGGTACCGGAGCAGATTTTGGACCAGAGCAGTAGCACGTTGAGTGGTAGCTCACTTTAGTCAAGGGACTACGAGGTAGCCTAGCTGGCATTCGCAGGCCGGAGTCCCTTTCCATATTTTCTGTTTGTTTTCATTGTACCGAGACAGACACGATGTATTTTTCTATTCAGACTTGTTTGTAGTATTCATTAGTAGTCCGTGAGATAGCGAATCCAGTCTTGGGTAATGAAATGTTAAGCTTCCGCATTTTTGGTTTCCAGTTATTTATGCTATGAAAGACTTGGGCTTTTATTTAAAGGTTTATTATTGTTATTACTATTATGTTATTATCCGAAAAGGTTTTAATGCTTGGCTTGCCTAGCTCCGACAGTAGGCGCCATTACGACTCCCGATGGTGGGAAATCCGGGTCGTGGCAAGTTGGCATCAGAGCCCTAGGTTACATAGGTCTTTCTACTCATAGACAAACTTGGTAGAGTCTGAGGGATCGGTACGGAGACGTCTGTATTTATCCCCCAGAGGCTACGGAGTTAGGAAAAGTTTAACTTTTGTTCTTTCTATTTGTGCGATTCTGTTCCTCAAATATTGATTGTCTTTCTACTCTGTTCTTTCGCAGATGGCAAGAACACGCACTTCCTCTTCTACCACGCAGAAGCCCGAGCCCCTAGCAGCAGCTACTGCGAGGGGCAAAGACCGAGGCCGTGCCAGAGGCCGAGGCAGGGGCAGAGATCAGCCTCGGGTAGCAGTCCCAGAGGTGGAGCCTAATGTTGGCTATGATGAGGAGGATCCAGCCCAGCAGCTCCAGTGGGCCCAGCTCAGGTCTCGGGAGGGGTCATGGTCACCCCAGATATTCAGGATGCTCTAGTCAGATTGTCAGGCTTTATGGAGAGTGTCACCAGAGCGGGTTTGCTGCCAGTAGCACCAGCCATTTCTCAGGATAGGGGAGGGGTTCAGACTCCTGCTACACGTACTCCGGAGCAGGTAGCTCCCCAGGCTCATGTCCCAGTGGTTCAGCCAGCTATGAGCACGTGATTTTTGTCCTATGTTAAAATTATTCCTAAAAATTCAAACAAAATGATTTTTCTTTCATTATTTTACAATATTTTGTTCTTCTGTTAATTGTTTGCATTTTATTTGTGCATTCATATAAAAAATACAAAAATACATTTTTGCATTTAGGATTTAATTTCATATTTTTAGTATTAATTAGAGGTTAAGTTGTTTTAGAACAAAATATAAAGAAAATAACAAAAATATTCCACTTTTGCATTCTTAATTGTTAGTTGTTGAAATTGTCACGAAATAGATTTTAAATAATTTTAGGAATCAATTAGCTTAATTTTGGAAATAACTTAGGTTTAGTTTTAATTTTTTGCATTTTTATAAAATATAAAAAATACAAAATGAAAACAAAAAATAAATAAAAAGAAATAAAAGAAAAACAATAAAAAGGGTGGTCTTAATTGAAGACCCAATGTTGGGCCAAATCGGATTAGCCCAAAACAAATGCCCTACCCCAGGCCCAAGTCACCCCAATGCCCAATCCAATTCTTTCTAGGCCTCAGGATTATTCGAACGACGTAGTATCGCATGCAAACAATGTCGTTTCGAGTTACTTAGATCTCAGTTGATTTCATCTATTGCCACGATTAGTTATAGGGATTAAATAAAAATGTCCTAAGTCTTTGAAACCCTAGAGACCAGGACCTTCCTCCTCGTACACCCACCCACCTCCGCCATGGACCACCGTCTGCCACCCGCCGGAATTTGCTCATGGCGGCGACCGGCGGTCAAATGCCGCCAAAATCACACCCCTGAGCCCTCTTCGCATCTCCATCCCAAATGTCCAAAAACTTCCCATTAAATCCCATTGTAACCCTTCAAATTGACGAAACCCTAGCGCCGCCCTAAGGTTTTCCGGTGGCGGCGCTGCCAGTGTTCAACCTCAAATCAACACCCTGTGACCTTTGTGCCTTCCTCGTGCCTCATAAGTCATTGACTTCCTTCATAGTGGTCCAGAATGTCGATTCAATCTTGAGCTTCAAAGGGCCAAAGAGTTCGATTTGAACCTGTGTTCGCCAAGTTTTTAGGTCCAATAGTTAGTAAGTTTCTTCTTCCTTTTAATTAATTCAGAGGTTTAGGGTTGTAATCGATTCTGTTTGCATCTTAGTTTTGATTTAATTCCGTTCTATTTTTGGTTTAATTTTGTGTGACTATGATTGAGTGATTCAGAATGTTTGTGTTTTGTTTAATTTTTGTTTGATGTTTCTTATTTTTGATTTTCTTTTATAGTTTGATTTTGTGTGATTCCAGAGCATCTTTTGGTAATATGATCTAGTTCCAATTTGCTTGATTACGCGCCTACTGGATCCTTAGACATAATTGTTTAATTAGCTTAGTTTTTACGATTTTTTGTTATAGCTGGATAAGGATAGAGCTTTGTTTAGCCATGGTTAACTGTGGACCAGCTACTAGGGTAGGAAAGGGGTTGGTTTGGTTTGATCTGATAATTTTCAGATCCATAAAGGGTATTTTAGGCATTATAGACAGGGTAATATTGTAGTAACTGAAAATGAAACTCCCTAGGACTTTATAGAAGGGGTTTTAAGAGAAAATTCAAAAGATAGGTGTACTAACTTGCGACACAAGTCAGTAAAGGAAGGACTAAGTAGTAATAAATTGAAAAATAAAGGAGGACTAAAAAGAAAACAGAAAAGGGGGAGGCTGCCTGATCCTTGCCTATAAAGGCAGTCCCCTTTACCTTGAAACACAAGTTTTGGAGCTCACAAAATTCCCCCAAAAAACACTTGCTACAAATCTGAGCCCAGTTTTGAATTTCAGATCAGGGAAATTTCAAGTCTCCTCCTAGATCTTAACTGCTATAGAAAAACAAAAAAAAAAGGAACAAATCCAATAGAAAATTCAAAATATTGCAAACATACCAAAAGTGAACTGTTACAATGATCGTTATCCAGATTTCAACTCTAAATTCAACTAGTTAGCCTATTTAGGATCAAAATAGCTCGGATCCCCTGACTACTGTTCTGTACTCGAAAGATTGAAGTGTTTGATAGATTTTAAGGTGTATTCGAGTTGTGCTGGGTGTTTTTGATCATTAAAACTGTTCTATGATGTCCTGGGCCAACTTTGAGTAGATTCATGGTGTTTTTTGACTGAGTTCAATTCTTCCTGGGTTGTGTTCTGGTCTTTGCTCGTTGCTGTTGATTGTTACTGCAGCTGATCCTTTTCCTCTCCTCTTTTCATTGTGTTCCAGGTACTTTTCCAGCTTTATTTGATGTTGAAGGATTGAATCTGTGTGTGTATTGATCGATTGAGGAAGTGAAATCTAAATCATGCTGATTTGATGTCAAATTCGTTCAATGTCGTGTAACATTTTTATAATTTGTACTAACTGAACTGTGATGGACTGTAATTTTGAATCTGTGTTCATTTGTTCTGAAAATAGTATTCTGGTGTATGGTGGCTTGATCTCATATGATAATTGCCTATTAAGTTGAAAACTGGGTGTAAACATGAATATAGTTGTTAGTTGCTTTGGTGTAAATCTTTGGAAATCTACAAGCATTGGGCTGCATCGAATGGCTAGTCACTTAGTAGAATCGACATATTTTGTCATTAACTGAAAGTTTAGTTTAAATTAAATAGAGTAAATGTCATAGTTGTGACAGATGATTGTGTTAAAATTAGATTAAACTAGGGGTGTAATTTTAATACAGAAATCCAAAGCCTCATTTGAAAATCAATGATTACATCCTTGCATGGTTTAGTTTATTTTGAATAACACAGGTCCTTGAGCTCAATTTATTCATATATAACTACTTTTAAAGGTCGTGTTGCTTTGGGTAAATTGCTATAATTGGAATCCCACGAGTTTGGCTCAAATAATGCCTGAAATCTGGTCGCAGGCACAAGGGCTCGACATGGGGTTCTCCGTGACATTTAGCTTGGGCATGCTCCCTGAACATTAGCTGTTTGGGCCTAGGCCACAACCAACAATCGGCCTTTGTAAAACAGACTTGAACGTAACGTCCTCTCGTTGGGATTATTTTAGAGCCTAATGGTTGGACTGTGATAAAGAATCCCCACCCGGTCCAGTACAAATTAATTAGGCTTTCTTCTTTTTAGAGACAAAAAATGAATAGAAAATCATAGTCACTTTAGGTTTACCCCTTTTAAAATAAAATGAGACGAGCCTCGCCAAACAAAAAACACAAAATTTCGGGGCCCTCAATAAATTTCATACTAAAAATACCTAGACTTCGGGATAGGCCGTTTAGCGAATTTCCTGGCCTTCCCCAAAATAATGGTGCGTTAGTCACTTTAGACGCGTTTTTTTAATAGTCTTACTTTCTTAAATACGGGTGCACATTTATGTGACCCAAATCCAAATCTCAACGGAGTCGAAATGTGTTGACAACCACGGGTGCTCTGGTGCGACGTGGTTCCAGACGTGTTTTCACGACGTTGCAATTCTCTCAAAATAATAATAATAAAAGCGGTTCAAAGTTAAAAGGACATAGGTTAGAACATGTACTAAAATCAAATAAATAAGCCAAATATGACAGTTGAGAGACCGTGCTAGAACCACGAAACCCGGGAATGCCTAACACCTTCTCCCGGGTTAACAGAATTCCTTATCCGGATTTCTGGTTCGCGGACTGTTAACAGAGTCATAATCTCCTCGGTTTGGGATTCAACCGGTGACTTGGGACACCATTAATCTCCCAAGTGGCGACTCTAAAATTGAATAATAAATCCCGTTCCGATTGTCCCTTAAGCGGAAAAACTCCTTTACGCCTTCGCGGGTGTAGTAAAAAAGGAGGTGTGACAGCTTTGGCGACTCCGCTGGGGAATACAAACCCAGAACTTCGGTTCAGGGTTTAGGAATTCGAGCTTAGAATAATTGTTATGTTTGGCTTTATCTCATTTTCCTACATGTTTCATGCTAAATGGGCTAAATGGTTTACCGCTTTGATATTATCTGAACTATATATAAACTGTGCCGAAACCCTTCTCTTCTCACCTCCGGGGATATGCTTACTGGTTGAGGCTCTCTATTCTGTTAGCGTCATACCGTAAAATAAGAAAGAGGCCGGACAAGTTACTAAGTCGGATGACCTTTTGGTTCCCGGTACGTAGCCCCCTCCTCGACTCGAGTTGTTCGCTCGGGTACACAGTCTAGAACACATACCCAGGTTTTGAACTTAGAATAACTTGACTCCATGCCAGATCCCTAGTAGGAGCACTTATCTGCATCACATGCATATGACTTAGGGGACTCAACACAGGGGTTGGGTCCGTCTAGGACAAGTAACCAGACATGAAAAAGACCACCCTGATGCATCTTACGTGTTGCATGTACATTTATTTGTCTCGGACTCACACGCTGACCGACTTGAATATTTGGAAAAATTGAACAAAAGAGAGAAATAGCAGTGTAGAGAGTTAATTACCTGTTTTAGTGTCAAAATAGAGTCAAAACTCTACCGAATTTTTTAGGGAAAGAAAAAAGGGAAAAAGGGAAATCTGTTCTTACAAATGGTTTGTTTTATTTGTCCATAATAAAAGAAAGGAAAACAAAAAAGTTTTATTTTTAAATAGCTTGTTGAAAAGAAAAGATAAAAAGAGTCATATTTTTCGAAATAGTGTATTTGTCAAAAAGAGTCTTGTTTTCGAAAATAGTTAGTTTATTTGCCCGAACTACGCTAGTTTGATTCTCACCAGATGTGAGATACGTTGGCAACCCTCATCGGGTCCAACCACCCCTTTTGCAAAAATAGCCAAAAAATACCAAAATTTTAATTTTTATCTAATAAGTCGGGTGACGCCATTCTTGTTGGAAAATAAGCCGAATGTCCCCAAAAGGGCGCCCGAAGGGCGTTTTTACAAGAACAACCACCCTGAGTCATTTTAAAACGGTTTGCGGGCACAGCCTTAAAATCTCTCTTTTGGAAGTGCTGAAAGGCCGTATTTGCAAAACCGAGTCTTTATTTTCTTAAAATAAATGTTTTTAAAGGATAGCCACTTTTCATTTTTGTTAAGTCAAAATAAGTCATTACATGGCCAATTTTCTTTAAATAGTCACAGTTGACATTGGAGCCTTCTCAGTCTAGCGCAGGCCTGCGGCGATGCCGAGTGATGCCCCACGGGCCCCAGGATGTGAAGCTTTGATGTACTCTTGATCTAGTTTTAATCATCGTATTTGTAGTTTGTTATTTTGAGTCTGCTTTTGTAGTTTCCCTTCAAGAAAAATAAATAGTCTAGTATCTCTTATTAATATAATATGAAAATCCCAAAAAATTATCCCTTTATTTTTGCATTCAATTTGCAAGAACTACGGTTGGTCTGATTCATAAGGGTCATGATACATAGGAAATCTACATAGGATTCTACCATAACCAAAATAAAAGAAAAGAAAAAAAAAACAAAAAAAAAACAGAGAGGAAAAACCACAAAAGGGCAAAAAGAAAAGAAAATAGCGGAAAAACAAGAAAGAAAGAAAAGAAAAATCAAGAAAGGAAGAAAATATGAACAAGAGAAGACAAAGGCAAGAGTGAAAAGAAAAGAAAAGAAAAAAAACAAAGGAAGAGAAAGTTTGCAATTGGAAATAAGGAAAAGCCAGGATGACGCATGCGCCCGATCAAAAGCTGTTGCTAATATGTTAAATGCCCTAACGCTAACGTGATGTTTCGTTTTTGTCGCATCATTCCAGAAAGGTGGTTGGTTTGTGGTTTTAAAGTGGTAACTCCTCTTTACAACACAAGGACAAAAGGCAGTCGGCATCCTGGCAACCCATTCCTGCAACACCCGGTCGAATAAATTGAACATGACAGGCCAAGAATCAGATACCAGTATCGTGGACCCGTCAAAAGAGGTAGAAGTGACAGATGTTAGAGCAATGAAATAGGAGATGTATAAGTTGAGACAACAGATGGCCGAGATGCATCAGGCCTGGGCTAAGGGTCAGCCGACGCCAGTTTATCCCGCCAATCCATCATATATCCCACCTTTGGCTCAGTCTCAGGAGCTTCCTCCTGCGAGTTCATCTTCACCTTTCCCTTTCTACCAATAGAGTTATGGCACCACCTCATATCCTCCCCAAGCTCCACCACCCAAACAAAACCCTCCCCCACCAATTACCCCTGTCTTTGTGGCACCTCCACCTGCCACATTGCAAAAATCCTCCAGTGAGCCATTGTTTCCAACTCACGACAGCCAGTACTACCCTCCTGAGCCATATTCCTACACTCCTCACCTTGAGTTCCCGGTGGAAACTGAAAAGCCGCTTAAGGATCTGGAACAGGAAGAGATGCTTCGAAAAGTAAAAAGCCTGGAGCAATCCTTCAGGAACATGCAGAGATTGGGTGGCCAAGTCAGTGTGGCCTACTAGGATTTGTGTTTGTTTCCCGATGTCCAGCTGCCATTAGGGTTCAAGTTACCAAAGTTTTATTTGTATGATGGGCATGGTGACCCGGTGGCCCACCTGAGGGGATTCTGCAGCAAAATGAGAGGGGCTGGTGGGAAGGATGAATTACTGATGGCGTACTTCAGCCAGAGTCTGAGTGGTTCCGCTTTGGAGTAGTATACACGACAAGACCATGGTAGGTGGTATACCTGGGATGACTTGGCACAAGCCTTCGCCTGCCATTTCCTGTACAATCTCAAAATTGTCCCGGACCGTCTGTCACTGACTAAAATTGAGAAAAAGCCTGGGGAAAGCTTCAGGGAGTACGGTTTCCAGTGGAGAGAGCATGCGACAAAAGTCGATCTTCCAATGAGAGAGAGTGAGATGGTCGATTATTTCTTACAAGCTTTGGAGCCTACCTATTATGGTCACCTGGTGTCAGCAGTGGGAAAATATTTTAACAAGGTAGTGAAAATGGGAAGTATGGTTGAAGTGGGGCTCAAATCCGATAAAATCATGAGCTATTCGGCAATCAAGGCAACTACCCAGGCTATCCAGAGTGGAGGGGTACTGGGAAAGAAAAAGAAAGAAGATGTGGCGGTAGTTGACTCGAGAACTTGGTCCAGGGGCCCATCACCATATTACCATCAACCTCGACCCCGTCCCCAAATTTACTCCCACACTCCATAGCACTATTACCCACTCCATGGCCCCCAGTTCTCTGCGATATGGCGTGCACCCACTCCACAAAATACTTACCCAACTCAAAACACCTACCCACCTCCAAGAGCCTACAAGAATTCCCTTGGAGTGGGTTTGCGAGCCAACCAATATTTCAAGCAATAGAGGGCACAGAAGTAGGAAACTTTCACCCCCATCGGAGAGTCGTATGCAGACTTGTTTGAGAAACTAAAGCATTATAACCTGATTGCACCGGTCCCTTCGAATCAGGCAGACAAGAGTGAAAGAAGCTTTGACCCTTCTAAAACATGTGAATACCATTCCAATGGCCAGGGGAACGATGTCGAAAGTTGTCGGGATTTGAAAAGAGAGATAAAAAGAATGATTCAGGAAGGGATAATTGCGGTCCAGGACAGTGGCACCCAGAACATTGCATAGAATCCTTTACCTGCACATGACGGTGCACATTTTGTGGGAAAGATCCATGGCGACGGGGAGTATGAGAATCCTCTCGGAAACTTGTTGAATGAAGGTCCCAGTAATTTTGATGGGCAACCCAGTGGCTAAGGTGTCAAGTTATGTGATTGGAAAGGCGCTCCCCCTCTTGGCAAACTAGAGTCGAGCTTTGGTGGTTTATTTTGTTGTCATTTCTGTTGTCCGGGTTATTTTTAGGGTTGTAATCCGGACATTGTCTTGTGACTCAAACCCTTCTCTCTTTTCACTTTTCTTTGTTTAGTTATAATATCTTGTTTAGTGCCGTCTAGGTTTGTTCAAGGCCTGTAACTAGTTCAGTTTTCTTGTTTTGTTGTTTAAATCCTTTCACCGTCAGTCTAATGCAATTCTCTATCTCCTACCATTTCTAGTCATTTTATTTAGTTCCCTTCGCCCTTTATAATTCTTTTATGCTGGTTCTAGTGACATGACATGCACACATAATTCTCAGCCTGTTTTTAAAAGTCAGTTTAGTAATGAAGCAATGAAACAATGTTGAAGATGTAAGGACATTCAGGGGAAATGAGTAAAGGCATTTTGAGATCATTTCGAGCCCAAATTAAGTGAAACTGGAAGGCAAATAGAACATAAAGAAATACTGTTGAAATGCATCATGCCACATCGGTTTGAAGCCA